>JAHWFO010002284.1:2940674-2984513 GCA_023313115.1 Rhysida immarginata
GTGACGTTTGCTTAGAAATTGTGACGTTTGCTTAGAAATTGTGACGTCGTTGTTTGCTTTTGCGCTTATTCCGCAACAGTAAGGCGTGGTTTCCACATCCCGGAATCACGCCAGAACGGAACTCTAACGGAAAATTTTTATAATGTAACTTCCTTTCCATTTCGTTTTTGATCACCAAAATGTCGATGGAAAGTTTGTCTCTGGTGTTGAAGAAAAATTTCCATTCCGTTTCGCCACAGCACATTCGGCAACTCTACAGACTTGGGCTCTGTGGGCGGGGCTTCACCTATGACGTTTCATTTTCACAGAAATAGCTTAAATAACTCCGACGTTCAAAACGGTTGCCTAATAACTGATCACTAGGAAAATAAAAGCTCTCAGAGAATCTTGGTCGGAAAAACACTGATAAGTTTCTTAAATAAATACAAAAATACAATTTGATATTTTATCTCAATTCATTCTAATATACGGTATTTTGGTTCTAATTTTGATCTAAGTTAACATAATTGATAGGAGATGGCGCAATCATAAAATTCTTATAGCAGCTAAAGATAAGTTAATTGAAGAGATAGGTTAATTGGGTTTTATTAGGTTTTAAATTATAATTATTTCGAAAAATAAAGTCTTCTGAAACACAAAAGAAAAAAAAAACAAAACAGTCTAGCAAGTGAGATCATGAAGGTTCGGGCATTTGAGAGCCATGATTCCACTGCGTAGTATTTCGTAGCATAGTTTTTTAATGTACTTGATATGTTTTATAAGTAACCTTGCAATTTTAACTATTTTAATAAAAATAATATTTCTATTTTACTACATTTGTCATGACAGGAGAATAAATTACAGATTAGAATGTATAAAGTAAAATAATTAGAAGAAAATATCTCAATTACTTAAGAAAAAGCATTGGCACTCTCCATTGAGAGGTTGGGTTATTTGGCAGAATCTTGAAAAAATTTATTTTCTTGCACGAATAAAAGAAAAACTTGAAACTTGCAAAAAATGGGGATTAATACACTTTATGAAAATTAATGAGTCGGGAGATCTCTAGTGTTAGCATGAAATAATGTATATACCAATAGAAGCAAATGAAAAGTGAGAAAGAAGCAGAAAGAGGTAGACAAGGAAGCTTTAAAGAAAATCGGCGAAATAAAATTACAATAACATAAAATTTATAATAAAGAATACTAAGACTACTGTATTACATAATTTTAAGTAGAATACTGTATCCGATATTTTGTTTCATAAAAGAGCGTTTGATTTACACTTTAATTATCGGCCGCGGTGGCTCAGTGGTTGCGTGCTCGCCTCTGATGCCCGAGTACGCGGGTTCGATCCTGGCCGAGGACGACGAGGATTTTTCATGGGGAAATCCTGAGATCACGCACTTCCTTCGGAAGGGAAGTAAAGCCGTTGGTCCCGTGTAGTCGTTTGCCGGCTGCACCTTAAAAGAACCCTTGCGAGGCAAAATTTGCCGCCCCTATAACGTCCTGAAATGACCATAGCAGTTGAAAAGGACGTTAATACCAAACAAAACCAAACCAAACCAACGCTTTAATTCCTATGACTATCTTGCTACTTGTTGCTGAAATTCCTACATTTTTAATCGGTTTTAGCTAATTTTGAAAAGAAAAGAACAAATAGCTAGAAAAATAAGTACCATGCTCATGGATATATTCCCATTTAAAAGAGAAACTGACAACGAAGGGAACCACTGACAGAAAATCAATGATACTCAATTAAAAAAAATTATAAATAATTAGAATCGCTAACTAATTTCCCCGTCATTTATGTCAGTTTATTAATAACTAAATTAATGATTATAAAATGAAAAACAAGAAATTAATCCTCCCGAGGAAGGTACAGGAAAGTAGCGGAAGCGCTGAGGTCATCTATTTTTCCCTTTTATCTGCACTTTTTAACCACCAGCCCCAATTTTTATATTCGAAAAATTGATTTTCTCGAACGTAGTATTTAGAAAATGAAAAAGAGCTCTATCTTCTTTCGTTTCTCATCATTTCCGATTGAAAGATATATCACATGCCATATGTTGCCATAATTCTAAAGACCAAGTGATTGCCACCCCCACAACTCCGACCCTATTGGGACAATTTGGTCCAAACTTTACAGTGATGTTGTTCTTGCTTAGAGGAATCTGCATACAGAAATTCACTCCTTTATGTACATAAATACGCGTAGATCTTTTCGTCCCCTCTAATTTCCGCCCCCGAAACTCCGACCCCAATGGGCCAATCAAAGCCAAAGTAAATAGTGAAGGATAGTAAGCCTACATCCCGAATTTCTACCTTCTACCTCAAAAAAATGCGGAAATTATGAAGGGGACGGACGGACGGACAGACAGACGGACATTGTGAAAAAAAAGGTAGACTGCCTATCATATTAAAATGGATCAGTCATTGGCTAATAAAAAACTTAATTGAAAATAATTTCATGAAATTAAACTGCTGAACTTCATCTAAAAATACTTTTGCCAATATTAATGTTGTCATCTTAGGTTACTAAAAATATTGTAAGTCTATCAACCTTTTTTAATTAAACAGTTTTTTTTTTAAATACTATTCCCAAACGTTTCTTAGGAAGGGTGCAATTATTTCCGCAATAACGTAAACCGGCTTTGCTTACTTCCAGGTCTCGGCATGGGAATGACAATATAAACGCGTTAAACTTCATTTTTTAATCGACTTAATTGAACTCTTCAATCGCCATATTATCAGCTAATTGAATTTAATAATTTTTCAAAGCCTTATATCTTGCCAACAAGTTGAGCCCCAAGAAGTTCGCTCCCGTTGCGCGGGTGTTCTATCATTGTCAAAGGCAGTGTGCGAAGCCGTGGAATTATTGCTTACACATGAGTTGCCTTGGTTCCCGGTAGAATTGACAATCTAATCAGTACGGGGAGCAAAAAATATTAATTAGCTACCAATTTACCCATAATTCACATTTAATTGGAATTTCAAAAAGATGAAGAGAGGGAAGGGGAGGGGGTTGAAGAAGAAGGGGGTAAAAAAGAAGAAAGGCTTCTCTTATTTTAAAAGGTTGGGGGATAAAAGAAAAAAAAGGATTTCTGATGCTAATCAACAATCAGTTCATGCTCAATGATTTCCTTTTGCAGGTGTTCCCATATTAAGAGTTAAAAACCTTCATCGAGAAGGAACGTCAAATAAAGAAGGCCTGAAAAGAAAGCAATGCACCAAGAATTTCTTTTTCTTTAAAGAAGATGTAGAGCGGAGAAGATTAAGAAAGAGAGGGAAAAAAGAAAGAAAGAAGAAAAATTTATTCGTCTACGCACACACGCGTACTTAACGTTGTGTTTGCTGTGCTAAGATCAAAATGATGGCGGTATAAGCAATATTGCAAAAAGATTACGCTTGATTAGCGACAAACATGAGAGCATTGGAGTATAAGGTTCTTACCAGCAGATGGCGTTGGGCCAGAAGAACAGCGCAATAACAAAGCTGATGGCGGGAAAAAATATAAAAAAAAGAACTAAAGAAACTACCAAGAAAGAGAAGACGAGGTAGGGAGTCAAAAAAAAAGAAAAAATAAAGAAGAAAAACTAATACTGTTCGCTTTCCGGATGAAGATGAAAAGAAGAAAGGCAATATTATTGAACCATAATTTCTGAAGACCTAGAAGGGAAGAGAATAAGAGAGAGAGAGAGAGAGAGAGAGAGATAGGAGGAGGAAATAAAAGAATGTCAACAGGATGGCTTAAAGAATGAGATAAAACTCTACCTGAGAAATAAATAACAGAGAAATATTTCGGTGATTCCAGTTTCTTTATGTCTTTCTTTTTTTTCGTTTGGTCGTGGCTCATTGCGGTTGCATTGAAGCGAAAGGGTTTCTCTAAAAAGTCAGATTAAATTAATTCTAAAAAAATACCAGAAACCCAAGAGTAAAAGAGATTGAAAAAATCCCATTAAGTGGTGGTCTAAATTTACCGGATTAATTCGGTATATAAATAGCTTCAACGAAAAAAACATGATACTCGTAAAAATAAGACTACGTTTGCTTAACTATTAACAATTACTAAAATATTATTATTATCGTCGTCAATGACCTTTTTGAAGGAAAACAGTAAATTTTGTTTTTAGTTATTATCTCTATTCTGTCCCCCTCACGTCTAGCTCTAAAGTCAAAGATCTGGAAAACTCTCTTTTCTTTTTCTGCGCACATTAAGCATTTGACCAAAGAAGTGTGCAAAAGAATTGGAATTTGTAAGAGGTTAATAAATTTTTTTGAAAACCCGTTCACATTTTTGACCCTGTTCAAGTCTCTGATTCTCTCTAAAATAATGTATGGAAATTGGATTTGGTATTCTGGAAATACCCAAAGTTTTAATTTGTTGCAGCGCAAAGTTTTTAATTTTTATAAATTTCCAATTTAAATTCTCAAGCCATATAACCTTGACTGATAATGAAAGTATTTTTTACTTATTAGCTAATTTCCAAAGGTTCATGTATACAACATTGTTTAGAATAATGCTGGAAGCATTTGCGTCCCTGAATTGCGATCTAATGTTGTTCTCCATCGGTCTAGGTCCAGTAGATACGCTAAGACGCTTTCTTCTATAAGAAAATGGAGAACCAAAATATCGAATAGTGATCCCTTTTTTAAACTTAAAGCTAATTTCAACGAATTCTCATTTGGACAAAAGGAGGTCATCCTCTCTGCTTTCAATATTTAAATATTTAAATAACGTATCTGCTTTTCTAACTTACCTAGTTTTTCACTTTTTCTTTATCATTCGATTGTCTTATTATTACTTTGTTTATTATTGTTAGTCCTTGTCTTTAACATTGTTATTTGTTTTGTTTTAGTTTTTTCATTTCTTTATTACCTGTTTGTCATCGTCGTTTTTTCTTAAATAGTTTTGGTTTTAATCTATTTTATTTTTATTTTTGTGTATTTTATATTCATTTCATTAACCCCGTTTTTGGGCTTCGGCCTGTTGGGGAACAACATTGGGTATTCCCTCCGGCGTATCTGGTGGGATACTCCTATTGTTGTTACATTATTATTATTATTATTATTATTATTATTATTATTATTATTATTATTTATAACATGCATTACATTTATCGTGTCATAATGAAGCATTACATAACTTATCTATTTTCTTTTTTGGTGTTGATATCTTTATAAAGTTCTATGAAGCTCAAGTGTTCTACAAATGTTTGTGTTATCCATATTTTTACAATTTGGTATACTCAAAATTATTTTATATTCGAAAAGATTCAATTCAAAGTATTTAATTTCAAAAAGTTAGACAAATTCGAGCGAGAATCCAAACAATTTTATATACTAAGTCCTATTAAAAATTTATTAAAATTAACTGTAACTCAGTGCTATTAGCAAAACAAACTATTATGTTTTACTTGAAGAAAATTATTGATAGTACTAGTAACCTCAAAAGTTCTTGCCGTTTTTATGTTGCCATAAAAGGAAATGATAGAAGATACGCAAATGGGTGTACAGTGTGGTCCAAAATCTGTCAGGGTTGGGGAGCAGGAAGGTTAGCCTGTATAAATACAGGGCTGTTGGGCATTCACATCAATCACATCTTGTGCAGAAGTGAAGACAAATGGAGGTATCGAAGGAGATGGTTAGGTGTTGTTTGCTTTATGACTTCAAGGTAGGCTTGTCAGCAGCAGCATCAAGTCGCCGAATGTGTCTTGCGTTTGGGGATGATGCTGTGAATGAACGCACTGTAAGGCATTGGTTCCAGAAATTCAGGTCGGGAGAATTTGCCATTTCTGATGGGTAGACTAGATTTCAGCCTGTAGTCTAGTGGGTCTGATGGACTAGACGCCAAATGGTTCACTAAGAGCTGCTGTCTACTGGCCAAACCATCACTGGGATTTGTACTCCCAGCAGTTGGAACGTGTGCAACAGGCATTGCAGCAGAAGGAGCCAGCATTGGTGAATCATAAAGGGGTACTCTTCCTTCGTGACGATGCCTGGCCACATGCGGCGCGGGTGGCCAGGGAAACCATAGAGCGGCTTAGCTGGGAAACTTTGAGTCATCTACCTTACTCACCAGATCTTGATCCAACGGATTTTCACCTTTTCCATTCTCTGGACAACCATCTTCTTGGAAAATCCTACACCAAGATACAGATCTGCGAAAGGCACTCACGGACTTCTTTGAGTCCAAGACTGGCAAGTTTTACAGCCAGGGGATTGATCAACTGGAGACACGTTGGCAGAAGTGGATTGATCAACAGTAGTCTCCATCCCTTACCACGCATTGCGCCAACTAAGGGGTAGGGACTACGTCGAGAAATGAAAAATGCATTACATAGAAGAAAATGTAAGTATCAAGTACAAAAAGAATTTTGAAAATCGGTACCAAATATAAAAAAGTTACAGCCATGGAGACATTACTTTTCAAAACTCCCTCCTATGTCGACAGAGAATGGATTTGAGTTGTTTCATTATTAAAAAAAATAAAAAAGAAGCTAAATTCGTTAATAATTGGTTTACAATCGTTCTTCTTCTAAACTTAATTTGAAATTTGAAATTTCTCTAATTTATGTTTACTTAAAAATTGTTAAAAGAAAACAGCCAAGATAATAACATATTAGCTTCCCTGTAAGCCACGGCTGTAATGCAATTTCTTTGCATTAAAAATTCGGTTAAATACACAGAATGATAGCATTTAACGAACAATTTTATGATTTTATTCTTTAATCTTTGTTAAATCTACCTAAAAGCAATAAAAGTCAAACGGTTAAAGGTGTTATATTTAGCAAATTTAACAAAGCAGAGAGACACATAAGAACATATAGGAATGCCTGTCACGAAACACAAGAGGAATTCTTCGCTCGACGTTTTTCTTATCAATCGGCTAGGCTTAAACCCATTGTCTCCGCAAGCGATTAAATAGAAAGTTAATTAGCAGAGCAAAAGATCCTTTTACTGCAATTTTATCGAAACAATTAAAGAAGTTCTGTCCCCATTTCTATCCGTTCGCTGGTTGGTTTGCCAGTCGCCGTAAACGGGGTCGGCCTCCGATTTATCAGCCCGGGCAGGGACGTTAAGGGTCTCCTTTGCAATGTTGTTACGTTTGGTATTTAGTACCGATGGAGAAATCAAAGCCTTTAAGTTCCATTCCGGCTTTCTTCCTTCTATTAAAGTTCAAACATCTCGAGCAACATGGAAACTTTCTGCAAATAGTGTTTCAATAGTTTTAGAGTAAAAAATTAATACATTAACTACGTATTCAGCAAAATTTCGATATTACTGAACTTGGAATAAATTTCTTATGAGAAGTAGCACATTATAGGATTCACTAAGTTGAGTCTAAAATGTCCGATCGATGACGCATGCAACTGAACAAATTATAAACAAACAACAAATAGTATTGATGATTTTGTGTACTACAATAAAATAGTGTTTTAAACAATATATTTGAATGATAAAAAAGAACAGGCACGGTCCAGTTATTATATGCTGAAAAGCATATATTGGTTTCGCTCTGTTTGTGTGTCTGTCTGTCCGTCTGTATGTCCGACGATTATTCGAGAATGCTTTAACTTTTTCAAATTTGGCTTTCGCTCTTCGACAGAGATTCTTCCTGAGTTCACCTGTTTAGTTTATGATTGAAATCGGTCTAACAGTCACGTGACTATTGAGACCCAAACTCCCCCATTAAATTTTTTTATTGGCAATATAAGACATGTAATATGTCATTAGAACGGGAATGACGAGCACAAGAGGAATATGACATTCGTTTCGACTTTCGAAATGGTACGTCCGCGAAAATTACCCCAAAAAGTACTTCAGTAGTCCTTTATTACGACCTTCAGCTAAAGCTATATATAGGAATACAAGGTTAATCGGTACCGTCATGTGTCCGGCCGGCCATCGTTTTCATGATAACGTGAAAATGGATGAACTGAACTGTGATGTGTCAACTTTTGATGCGTTTTCGTGGACCCCTTCAAGCACGTGCACTAATGTTAAGAATATGAACTTAGGGCATATAATATATCAATCGATTTGTACTGACGAGTCATAAGTGAATATAGTGTTACTTTTTTGTTTAACATTTAAGCATTGTTGATGTCAGCCTGGAGCTCGTGCTCGTCATGAAGCTTTGTCAATGCATGTGCTCATTTCGTTTTTAAAATTCAGTGATCTTTGGCTTATTGTTAATCAATGTTAGGGCGATTGTTAAAAATGGATAATTAACGTTAGGCCTATTGTTAAAAATGACTAATTAATGTAAGGCCTATTGTTAAAGATGGTTAATTAATGTTAGGCCTGTTGTTAAAACCGGCTAATTAATGTTAGGCCTTTTGTTAGATACGGCTACTTAATGTTAGGACTATTGTTATCAGTAGGTGATAAATATTAGGCCTGTTTTATATATATAGTTCAAAGCTAATTACTGTTCAGCCTAATGTTAACAATAGGTAATTGCTGTTAAGCCAATTGTAAAAATAACTAATTGATGTTAGGCCTATTGTCAACAATATTATGTCTTTAAATTTAATTTTTGAAACTTCTATTTTTATTTAAAAAAAAAGGGCATTTAATGAAAAAAGGAAAATTTTAACAACTACTTTTTTGCAACTTCTTAGGATCAATTAGACTAGTGGTTTCCATCGTGTGTTCCGCGGCCGTTCTAGGAACTCCTAAACACCATTAACGTATAAGATATAGGAGCTTCGACACAAAGTGATTCTTAAAAGTGAGTCCAAAAAGAGCGTTGTTTAGGTGATAACCTTATTATATGAAAAAATGACGCCCCGTGGTTTTAAAGTCATTCGAATGCTTTTGCCTGTAATTTATTTAATCAAAGGCAAATTTTGTTTTGGAATTTCCCGTGGAGTTATTTGAAAAAAAAATATCATGCGTCCATTTTCTACACAACGAAAATAAGTTGTAATTTTGTATGCAGAAAGCAAAAATTTACGTTAATATTAAGAAAAACCAATATTAATGGATAGACTTTGATGTCAGGACTGCTTTAAAGATAGTCATGATTATTTTAATGCATAAAGAATGAGAAGGTTTCAATGTTTAAAAACTTTTGAAATGAAGAAATATTTTTTTTACAATATTGAAAGAACGGTTTTTTAAATCTTTTTTTAAATCAAAAAATAAACACGTTTTAATAAAAACTAACTATTTTTACTCTCACGTTTTTCTAAAAAATACTAGGCTACCATAATGTTTTCTCAAAGCAACCTGTTTATTTTTTTTTTCGGAAGAAACATATAATAGCAATTTTAAAATAACTGACAATAAAAACAATTTTGTTAAAGTGCATTTATTTATTTATTTTTGTAATTCAGCTTAAAGACCTTTGTAAAGACAATCGTTCCGTCATAAATAAACGTATGAAATGGAGAGTTTTATTTTCTAATTGTATTTTTTAATATCAATTGACCTCTGAAAATGCGTTTGATATGAATTAAAATTATGTGAAAATAATGTTCCCTTTAAAATTTCGTTTAAGATGTATTTCCATTGTCCTAATACTTGAACTCATAATCTAAACGTTCCATTTCCCAGAAGTAAATAGTGGTATCCAAATCTCTTTACAAACTCTTGAAAAAATCATTAAGACAAGCAAAAGTAGAAAGAAATCGAAAAGAACTCGTCAAGTTTTTTACTCTTCTCTTTTGATAATTTCTCTGAGTACTCTTGAACGGATAAACAAGATTTGGGAAGATGCTGGGAAGAAAGAAATAAAGAAAGATAAACTTCAGAAAAATAAATAATTTATCTTTGAGTAAACAAAATATTTACTTTTAAAATATTTTTCTTTTGTTTTCTACTTCAACTAACTGTTTCTCATCCATTATGAATTTACTATCTTTGGGTTTTGCTTTCCATGATTTGTTATTTGTCTAGAGGTTCCACCATGTAGACAGAAATCCGTTCACAAATTTTAAAAGTTCTCAGAAAATCTATCTTTTTCTGTTCTTCATACTTTTATTCTAACTATGTCAACAATATGCAAATATTTTCTGACGACATACATATTACAAAATACTTTGCCTGACTATTTTTCGATTCCCCGTATCATCTATTCGAAGATAATGGCTAATTTATTGAGTTAATGTTTGGCGTCTTACTAAATAAAGAGGAAAGGTCAAAACTCAGCAACACTTACATTATATTTCAACTCCAAATAACATGTAATAAAAAGTCACGTCAAGTTGCCAATAATGCTTTCGATATATTGAAGAATACAAAAAATATGAGGACTCTTCAGTAGAGAATGACAGTGAATGAGGACTGCCTTTTCCAGATAGACGCACTTGCAAACATGCCCTGCAGTCTTCGAAAGCCTCCACTTTGTATTCTGTGATACACTTTAACAATCGCCTCCGAGCCTCTCAAACCAATATATCGTTATCTATTCATTTACTGAATAATAGTTTACCATCATTTCTATGTCTCATGTTTGTTTTCAAAAGTTATTTGGTAAAAAATTATATATAAAAATAAATATATCTTCAGAGACTACTGAAACGGTTTGTAGTTGCATAAAGTGTATGTTATATATAAGTATGAAATATTTTGTGATTGCTAAGGTTATCAAAAATTAAAAATCTGCTTTGACAAAAGAGGAACCCAGTCCTTGATAGAAAAAGAGAAAAAATGAGCATTCTAAGGCGGCGCCATAGGATTCTAGTAAAATGTTTCAGAGAATTATTCGGATAATTATTTGTTGATTAAACTACTACTGGATACAATATTTATTACAAGAATATTATGATTTCAGAAACACACGTTGAAGACCTTGTCCATCTGCATAACAATGAAGCTCAGATGTTCCGAACAACACTTTATTAGCCATTGATGTTAACTTGTTTAAGGTTGAGCGGCTTGAACAATAAAATTAATAATCTAGTTACTGTATCAAAATATAACGCTTCGACTATATTAATTTTGCCTAATTCAAATAAGACAGTTATTTACCATAAAGAACTACGAGATCTGTTCAATGGAGAATGCTAATTATCTGGTAAAACGAATTTATACCATATAATGGCTATATATTTTTTGGCTATAGCTAGCTTCATCCCTGTTTTGTCATCATCTGGAGAGAAAAAAACACCCTGGAGCTTACAATTTGCCATAGTGTATTATCTAGAGAGACAGACTTGCACACGCAAGCAAAATTCTAATAATTAGATTGCAGACAATTCTCAACATGTTACCAACCTTGGGAAAACACGAGCTTGAAATTCACCTTCAATATGCCCTCTCTATTAGATTAGAGGACCCACTTTGTTTTCTTTCTCTATCGAATAAAAAAAAATTCACCACAGTTTTTGGCTCTTAACGTTGGAATAAGTTGTTTTAATTTTGTTTACGTATTAGAACACATGTAAATTAACCGCTTATCTATATAAAGATAAATTAATTTAAATAGTGCATCTAAAAGAATATAAGAATATTTTTAGATACAAAGAAATATAAATAGAAAACATTTATTGCAACGGCATATTTGTAAGGTGTATTGAGTAAAGGAAAACGTATTTTTTCCCAGAAGTGCTCTGGTTTCTTGAGAGGGTTCAAGTACTCATGGGAAGTCGAAACCAAAGCGCTGAGGGAGAGAGAGACAGTGAGAGAGAAAGAGAGGAAAGAGATAGGTGTGCAGTAAGAACAACTTCCTTCCACTGAAGGAAACAAAGGGACACAAACAGAAAGACAGGAAGGCCAAAAGACGGTTGTTGATCGGTCAGCGTAAACTCAACGGGAGATTTGTTCCAAGGAGTTCCAATAAAGCCAATTCGACACTGTTTACCTTCCAAATTTGTCTCAACATCGCAGCTGCGACCGACCCACCACACCCCCCATTAACACTCTCGAACTCTTGTCAGGGAAAAACCGAATGGAGCCACTTCATTATTTCGCTTACGTTGCCTCAAATTTCTTTTTCTTTTGCTCAAAGCGTTTATTTTTTAAACCTCGCCCTCTTATTTGTTTTTTTCTTCCTTCTCTTTCTTCCTGTTTTGCCTCTTTCTTTGCTTTGTTAACCTATGTGAGTGCTTTTCACACAAAGTTAACTTACGTACTACACAAGAAAATTACAGCTACTTAAAGCTTTTCTTTATTTATTTCTTTATTTGTGCCACAATGTATTTATTTGTTTCCGACTCGTATTGGAGAAAGAGAAACAGCAGGAGTGGAATCTGTAGAAAAAGGAAAACAGGGGATTCAAACTGTCTCCTTCAAATTAAGCAGAACTTTTTTTTGTCTTTTGCATCCAATATAAAAGATAAAAAAATTTTAAGTAAATTTTAACAATGTGTATTGTACTAACAAAAATCTAAAAACGCCTTTTACAATAATTTTAAAACTGACGATGTTACTATTCTGAAAAGAATCTCTTTTATAATAAAGGCTTCCCTCTCTATCAGGAAGCACAGCGTTTTTATGAAATCTTTCATCAGCCGAAATGAAAAAGCAATTACCATTTATTTATTTTGAAGGTTCAGATCCAACAAAATACAGAGATGTGCAAATAATTATACTCAAATATGGGATTTGAAAAAATTCTCTTTTTTCTATAAATTTCTTATATACGGTAAATAATTATGTACATCTTTCAGTATGATAAACAGGTCAGTTTTTTCTTGGTAATAGTTCTGCTGATTTTCGCTAACCTCATAACCTCACTTTCAAGTACAAAGTGGCCCTAAACATACCTACCAAGAATAAACGTTAATTTCTCAGCAAGTACTAAGAAGAGGCCTTTTAAAATCGTCATATATTTGCGGCATCAAGACATTTTGTTTAATGTGTTTTTTGTATCATTTTGCAGGATTGAAAAAATGACCGCCTAGACCGCCGAGCAGCGGGTTTTTCATTATTTAAGAACACTCTGTTTAATTCATGCCGAAAGTCCAGAACGCATCATAAAGCGACAAACACTGATAATTGCATTTTCAGTACTAGCTGAGAAATTGAAATTAAAATCATGAAAGATATGATCACTGATAACACAATTGTCTAAGTAAAAATGTTATAGATTAAAGAAATTGAAGAAATCGGAAGTAAAATCACATTTTTACATTTAAATTTTTGACATTTTATGGATAAACAGAAATGAAACATTTTGCTGAGTTACACAACGAAAGCGAAACTACTGACAAAAAGACTTGGTATAACATAATAAACATCACTGCCTTGCAAACAATTAAGGTATACAGTACATTCTTTACTGGTAACCTTAGCGTCCACATAACTTGTCAATTGGCACAATGGTAACGGTCCTTTTGTACTTTGAGGTTATTAAAAAAGTTACAGAAATGAGCTTTGTCCAAGAAATTCATTATGCGATATTATCACTTGACTGACAGTTTGCGGTCTTAGGTTGGACCAATCTAACTGGAGAAGAATTGCAAAATAGGCGTGAAATGGATGAAAACGAAGATGCCGATGAAATCATACACAATTTATTATCAGCTGAAGAGCATTTATTTATCTTTCTGTCTGTCTCTCTACGATTTTCACAAAAAGATTTAACCTTTTCAAATTCTGTTTTTGCTATTCGATAGAGAATCTCCCTGAGCTTAACTGATGTTATAACTCTTACGACCCCAGTGTGCCAATCGCAATCAAGCTAAAAAGTGAAGTAAGACATGACCATAGTAACTTATTTACCAAATTTCAACCGTCTACGTCAAAAGATGTAGAAAATATGAAGGGGCGAGACGGACATGGTAATACTAATAAGTAGCTCTATTCTCCTGCTACTTAATAAAAACATTTTTCAAGCGGAATTTTACGATTCACAAAACAATTATTAAATATATTCTATGCTAATCGAAGTGTTTTCATTTACTCAGAAGAGGTTTAATCACTCCATCCACATCACCTTTAAAAACGTCTCCAAGAAGTTGCAGCTAAACAAAAGCCAATCATATATTATAGAGAATTATTTTTCCGTATAACAGGCTTCATTAAGTTACTAGGACTTATTAATTTATGACTTAAAATCTGATTTTTATGAAGAATAATTCTAAGTATGTACTAGAAGAGTTGAAATAAGTTGTTGTTGACGTAATTTTTATGAAATGGGAAATTTATTAAGAAATATTATCTTTCAAGCAAATTCCAATATGAAAAGAGACATATATTATAGGAAAACGTAAATGAATGTTTGCATTTTCAGATTAAATAAACAATTCTGGAATCCGAAAAGAGCTCGCTCAAACTCTTTCGTTCTGGTCGCTATTGGAATTTCAATCTGCTTTAGTCGTATTGATTATTTGCAGTCAACGTAATTCCCTTCCAGTTTCAGGTCTACGATGTTTTGTTTTTCCCTCCGTTAAGCAAAGCAAGTAGGCCTTTATGGTAAGCCTAATGGCAAAATCAATTCTTCCTGTTTAATTCGCTCCCCCTTGTAGGTGAAGGGCAGGATTGAGAGAGATGATAACAGAGCGAAGATGACGGAACACTATCAAAAAAATATCGCTGATTTAGAGATGAAGGGGAAAATTTTTCCTTATAATGAACTGAATCGTTTGCTTTGCGTCGAATCAACTTCGATTAAAGCGCATGTGAGTGTGTGCTGGCAAGTTGGTTTGCCCGGAGGTGCCAACTCAACTCCCAATCATTAATAATCAGACCGGTGGAGGAGCGAGGGAGTGTGGTGGTCCCACCCACGGTTCGGCCCTTTAATCTAACGCCCACCAGACGCTTCCTGACACGGAGAGCAACGCTAACGACCGTCATTCGGGCTGAGAGTCGGAGCAATTAATTGTTCCTAACTGGACATTATCGCGGGGGAAGTAATAAGATTGCCGCCGATCCCAAGCTTCCACTCAATCAAGTGGCGCAAAACTGGACTGGAGGGCGAAGCGGAAAACTCGTTCCCAGGGACCCAAACTTGTGCCATCATCCCTTCTCGGCGGACTTTTCACCCATTTGCCAGCGAGCTCTTTTGCCCGCCTTTACCCCATCCGAACCAGATTAAGAAGAGATCGGCGACGACTTTATCAGACAGATAGCCATCGAACGCAACCCTGGGAGGGACAACCTACCAACTTAAAGAAAGCAGAGAGATAAAAATCTCATTTTAAAACCCATTAGAGTTTAATTAAGGAACTAAAGCTAAAAGGCGGAGGAGGGAAAGGAAGACAATAATAAATAAACTGTTTGTTGGTATAAGAAAAAAACGAAGTAAGGTAACTTTTATCAGGTGAAAAGTAAAATGCAAATTAATATTGTTCAAATTAATTCATACTTCTTTTCCTCAAAGATAAATTTGTTAAGTTATTAAAGAAGTTTACGTTTCTTTATGGAAAGTATTTGTAATTACCTTTTTTCATTTTCCTCCATTTTACAATTTCGAAACCTTTGAAAGAGTTTATATAAATTCAGATTTTAAATTAAACTGCTAATATTAAATTCTTATTTTGTCAAGGTGATGAAATTAATAGCTGCAAAATATATTTGAAATTGAATAAAAATATATTTTGCAGCTATTCATTCCATTACCTTGACAAAGCCGGAATAAGATGGCGAAACCGGTTGGTGAATTTATTCAACAATAAAATGTATTGGAAAGCCACCATTTTTCATATATCTAATAGCAATACAAAGACCTTGAACTATATAGATAAACGCTAAATGTCTATGCAAAGAGTTCAACAATCTTTCATTGCCTTTCCTCGACTTTAATAAATCAATAATTTAGACCTCATTTCTAGCCAACCTACACTTGACTCATTTAATGTCATCAGATGAAACACTAGAACTTTTAGAAGAACTCCTATATCATATTTCATTAGGGAAAATCCGCGATTTCATGCTCCTTACTAGACTTTGTGGATATAACAATAGCTTCCTATTCAATAACCAGTATTATAAATGGATTAAGGCACCACTATGGTTAGTCCCATCACCCCCTTTCTGGCTAACCTATATCTTCGCCCCCTTGAGCATAAGGCCTAAACATCTTTACCATATTTCCCTGTTACATGGTTAAGGTATGTGGACGATGATTTGCTTTATTTGATAACATTCAAAACGTAGACCTTAATAGGCTCAATAACACATCCTTCTTAATTTCTTTCATATATGATAGAGAAAAAGATATGAGTTTACCTTTATTAGATTTACTTAATACTTATCTCGTAGAAAAATGGAGATAAAATCACCTTCGGAATATGTAGGAAACCAGACTTTGTCCCATCCTATATCAGAGCTTACTCCAGTCAGTTTTAGCCAAAAACTGGCTGCTTTCTGCCACATGTTACACGATCCTTAAATGCCCGTATAGAGAGGATACAAAACTGGAAGAATTCATAAATATTACGATGGCAGCAAGAAGCAATGGATATCCAAATGAAGTCATTGAAAAATTCAACCAAAAAAAAAAACTCTCTTGGAAAAAAACAAATAGAGGAGACTACCACTTTTGGAAAAACAGATAAAAAAGTGAACCAAAAATTAATCTGCCTCCCATACAACTGAAACCTTACCAAAGGCTTGGAGAAATCTGCAAGGATTTTGGATAAAAGCTTTTATACAAGAGCGAGTACACCACCAAACGACTACACAAAGGATAAAAACCAAAAATTACTGTTTACAAGTCAGGCGTATACGAAGTTAAATTGTGATATTTTTAACTTGAAGTATGTCGGTCAAAGTCGCTGCCGTATTAACACAAGGATAAAAGAGCATTTCAGTCATATTAGAAACCGCGCATCCGAAAAATCCGCTTTGGCTTACCATCACTTATCAACCGGCCACATCATCTCGACCGAAAATTAACGTATCCTATTTATTTGTGATGACGCCCAAGAAACTGAATTTACTTGAGCTATGGAGATTGTTAAAAGAACCCCGTAAAAACTTATGAATAACGATAGAGGTCCAATAGATTTATCTGATTGGATGAACATAGCAACCTTATTATACTGTTTATATGTATTATTCACCGGATTGTACTTAATTCTGTATTCTGTAATTCTGATTCTGTTTTGTTGTATCTTTCTTTCTTTGTTGTTGGGTAACCAATCAGGAAGAACCTTCACTGGGTTTTTTTCCTGAAAGGTCCCCTTTGGTGTTTTGGATAATTGTGTCATATGAACGATGGATGTTTAGCAACCAAAATGTACATCTATGCTGAATGAAACTTCATTGTGAGAAAGTGGAATGTCGTCTCACAATTTCTTCTTATATGTAAGTTTTAGTCACTTTCCGATTTTATAAGAAATCATCAAGTTACGCAGCCTGTGTGCTGTAGTGTATGCTAGCGATGTCGAGTCCACGAACTTAATGACTCTAGCAAAGAAGTCATCGCTGTATTTATGATGAGATTTCACGGTGATTACTGGGATTATTTTGTTCAATGAAAAAGATTTTAAGAAATTAAGTAGGTTACATATCTTTATCCATAAGCGTATGTTTAATTAAATCTTGCAGTCATTATAAAAGCTTCTAATAATATGATATACACATTAAAATGTATGCACTTCGTGAACATAATAGAGTTTAAAAAGTTTGTTTGAAACCTATAAACTAATGCTTGCTAACATTAAAAAGACGAGTGAAAACGACAACATGAAGTAAATTTCTGACAGGAGTGCTATAAGCATGTTACAAAAACCAAAAAAAAAACAACATTATAACCAAAGAAAAAAATTACATTACACCTATAACAACTTAATGACCACATTACTGAATCGTAGCCACCCCTAACTGCTAAATGGAGGGCTCTTAATTATATTTGCTCGAATAATTTGTCCGTTACTTTGGAGACTTAGGCATTATTACTGAACATCAAGCTGTGGTCAAAAGCGTTACAATTACGGAATTCTAAAGGGGGAACCTTAGCGTGATACGGGTAAAACCGGGTGGCAGAGAAAAAGCTTTATAAAAAAAAAAAGCAGTTGCAACAGCTGGATGTTGGAATACTATAAATACCGACTATATCGTAGAGTGAGACTCTCACACAAAATTGGAAGAAAGATTTCACTCTAGCGGGAAGGTCTTCTTTCGAAAGACACGCCTCTGTTCCACGACAAAGCTCGTCCTTATTCGGCAGAGATAACCATTAAAACTCTGAGATAACTGAAATTTGAACTTCTCCCTCAGGATTATAAGTTTTCTCTGCCGATTTCTGTTTGCTTGGACCATTAAAATAAGCGCCCCGATCCCCAGTTATTATGAAGTTAAGAAAGCGATGCATACGTGGCGAAATGAGAAAACTTACAAAAAGTGTATAGTCAAGCTGGTCGATTATATTGAAAAAGAATGTTGAATATTATACTAATTATATCACATGTAAGAAATAAATAAATCCACTTTGATTTTTACCTCCTAAAATAGTAAGTTCTTAATTACATTATAAAATTTGGAATTATAAAAAAAAAAAATGAAATTCCGTCGGATTGCTTTGAAGGCCAGAACTAAGTGGAATTAAAAAGAAAAGTGGAACTAGAAGAAGGAAACTAAATCCCACAAATTAAAACCTTCCTTTGCGCTTTAAAGCTTAATTCAATCGTAAATAGTGTGAGACTGGCAGCGTTTCTTAAAACTGGGAAGAACGAATGCTTGGGATAAAATTTTATCCGACTCCGCGAAAGATCAAGAGGATTGACTTCGTTTCTCCAACGAAGTCAAAATGCGAAATCTCCTTCGAATCAATAGAGTTTGACAGTGAATGTTTGGAACCGTCGCGAAAATCTGCGTCCAAAAACATGGGCTCAGAAGAAAAAGAGGAATTCTAGTTGACGAAGTCACTCGCTATTGGATTTAGAGGAAAAAGCCGCAATCACATCACCTTTAGGCAAGATGCCACAACCTCAGGATGATTACTGAATACACTAAGGGACCCGGGCCAATCTAGTTCCACGTCAATCAAGTAATATTCCTCAGAAGAAAATGGGGTGAAGGGAGTGCCTCTTAAAAAAAGGGGAAAAAACGGAGGAGGAGGAGGAAGAACTAACAACAACGACCAAGACTGAAGTGAATAATCAAGTGGAAAAAAACTCCCCAATGCTAGCATTCCTCTTTGACTTTTTTTAAGTTTTCCCTGTTTACAGAGGATGCATTCATTGGTAGGAACACTCAAGTTGGGTATTTTTTTTTCACCTAAATGTTATTCAAATGAACCGTTGTTATTTTTTTTATAGTTAAGTCACCATTTTCAGTAAGATAAGAGAATAAATAGATGTTTATATCTAAAAAAATAACGTAAAGTGCTGATAAAAGCGCTCTCTAAATCATTAATTCTGAGCAAAGGGAATGGGGCCTAAGACTCTGGCGATGATATCTGTCGGTTGGCTGTAGGCGAGCACAGAATTGTATTTATTTCCGTCACATAAACGAATGCAAACAAGGTAGTTTAATCAAAGTCCAAATGGGGAACACAGACTGATCTCACAGATGTTTCCAATTAAACAAGCGCTAATTAGTGGCAATTAATGGTGCTGCTAAGTCCTTAAAAGTTAACAACCAGAGTGCAATAAAATGTCCGATAAAATGTTCATTACATATCAGACAAGTCGGTAAACAAAGAACAAAAGAAAAAGAAAGGAGAATATGAAAAGGAATGTCATGTATCAAATAATAAATGTGAATCACATCTAAATTATGCCGTTCAGTTTAAGTGTGAAGTTCTGAAATTTATGAATGATGGAAGCTATCGAAATTTTAACACGGAGATTTGTAAATAAATGTTTCTGCATTAAAAAATTATTGTGTGTCATTATCTTTTTGATTCTACTCTTAATGAATCCAAAGGAATTTTACATCTAAACTTTATATTAGAATTAACTTAGTTTTATATATACTTTTACTTAGCTCACAACTTATATTTCTTTCAAATCTTGCACTCAATTTTTCACTATTACCTATGTTCAAACGACTTCAAATTTAGCACACTGAACCATTTGTATTGAATATTTTATAGTTTCGAATTTTAAAAAAAGATTATTACGGATTTAAAAGCCGTTGTCATATATCAATTAACCTACAATTGGAAGTTATCATGCAAGCTTGGAACAGTTTGTGACGATGTTTTTGGCCAATTCTTAAACTTGAAAAAAAAATAAAAATTTCTAAAGCACACATTTTCACTTTAAATAGTCCAGTAAAAAGTAAAAAATATAACTTAAAGAAGGTAAAAGTGTGATGCCGCATTTATTTTATTATGTAGCATTTTCATATTAAAATTTAATATTAAACGCGCCACCACACTTTGACCTTTTTTAAGTTATATTTTTTACTTTTTACTGGACTATTTAAGGTGAAAGTGTGGGGCTAAAAGTTTTTATTTTATATTTTATATTTTTTATTTTATTCTTTTTAGTCATTAGTAAAAAAAAATAAATTTTTTATGATAACTATAACACCGAAAAAACATTGGATGTCCGTCCAGACAATCAACAACTTTGCTACAAAGTCAACTAGAAAGACAGGCCGGGATGCTAAAAAGTCACATGACCAAAGTAGATCAAGCAAAAAACCAATCTTCATTGTTTCCAACAAACGAAAAAGAGTGGATTATTGCTCTATCTACTTTGGTCATGTGACTTTTTAGTGCCCCGTTCTGTCTTTTTCGTCGGCTACGCTTTGCTAGCATTAGCGATCAAATTAACAATAATTACATACAATAATAAGCAACAATACAGGCAGTCATTACGTCATGATTGCTCTATATACGTATTAATCTTAAAGATTAAATTACGTACGAATAAATGAAAGACTAGCGAAACTAACGATAAGACGCCATTGGGGTAAGTTGAGGAGCTGTAGGTACTCAGGAAGTGGGCACAATATTAATTAGAAACTTTGCGCACCAACAAACAAACAAGTGAAGTTAAATAAAAGTGTGTAAGTAACTCCCAGACGTGAATTTCGCTTGAAATTTTGTGAACAAGTGTCTTTCATTCGTTACTGAAGGGCATTTTTAATTGAAGGTGCAATTGGAAGTAACTTGAAACGTTTAAATAAAAAAACATGTTAAAAAATTTAAATAGAAAATGTTTTAAAGCTGAATTATTTTAAATCCTGGGTAGGGGTGTGGGCTACCTATTTAGGTTTTCTTCATTTTCATATATTTGTAGCAAAAGAATGGATTAAAAATTGATTGCAAATCCAAAACTAAAAAGAATAAATTAAAAAAAATGAAAAACAAAAAAAAATTTTTAAATACACACTTTTACTTATTAAAGTGCACTATAACGTAAAATACAATTTTGGTGCCTCTTATTTAAATAGGAATTCATAAAATTTAAAGTGTGGCGTAAAATATTAAATTTTAAATTTTAAAATGAAAAAATTTTAAAAAATTTTGAAAAAAACACGCCGCCACATTTTAACTTTTTTTAATTTTATGAATTTCCGTTTAAATAAGAGGCATCAAAAATTATTTTTTTAACTTTTTGTTCACTTTATAAAGTAAAAGTATCTGCTTAAAAAGGTTTTTTATTTTTTATTTTATTTTTACTATAGGGTTTCCGAAAAAAGAATGACAACATATTGGTAATTTTATAACCTTTTATTAGGAGCTTTAGCATAAGAGCTACTTATAAGAATGCGCCCTTGGTCTGTACGTTTATCCGTCCGTCCGCCGTTTGCACGATAACTTGAAAACGAATTAACTTTTTCAGATTCTGTTTTCAGAACTATGACCGTATCAACTTTTCAGAATTTTTCGTAGACCCCTTCAAGTTGAATTCACGTGCTAAAACAGCGAGTGTAAAGAATACCAAGATAATGGCATGTCATATAACAATCGATTTATCAAGAAGCATTGTTACTTTCTGTTCATCTTTTAAGCATTAATGACATCGGCTTGCGCACGTGAAATCGCTTTGTCGACGCACGATTGCTCAACTGCTCATAATCTATATTATTCAGTAGCGAAAGAATGGAGCTAGTTATTGGTTTTATAATGTCTTAACTGTGTACCCCTTCATAATTTCTACATTTTTTGAGGTAGAAGGTTGAAATTTGGAATGTAGCTTCCTATGGACTTCTACATGTCCATCTGCACTATTTAGTTTGCTTGTGATTGGTAGACTGGGGGGAATTACGGGGGTGGGATTCAGAGAGATATCTCTGTGCTATTTAGGTGGGTAAAGGCGTGAAATTCAGTATCCAGATTCCTCTAGGCAAGATCTACATTACTATGAAGTTTAGGCCAAGTTGTTCCATTGGGGTCGGATTTGCGGGGGTAGTAGTCACGTTGTCTCTAGAACTATGCCAACATAAGGCTTGTGATATATCATACGTTAGGAAATGACGAGAAAGGAAAGAAAATACAAACTTTTTTCACTCTTGTCATTCTTTTTCGGAAACCCTGTATTTTAAAATTGTCTAGAAAACCATTTTTTTTAAAAATGTCAACAGAAAAGATACAAACACAACTGTATAAAGACAAAAACAGAGAAACAAACTGCTACTTTATATAAAATCACACTCTCGATTTTATAAAATTCAACCCCCCCTCTCACCTCAAGGTATTTTTGGCTCTCCTGTCTGTCTAAAATACTTAAGGAAATTTTCAGTTTTTATTTTATTATTTTCAATAGAAAAGCATAATATTTGCATTCCCTTTTAGCAATTTTTTTAAATAAAGTTAAAAAAAAGCAGACTTCTTCAATGAGAATTGGGAATAATACCTTCTGCCGGTGTATTTACTTCAGAGATCCACGAGAGTAGATAGAGGACGATCTGGCAGTCGGTGTTGACACTGGAATGGTGCCAACCGGAGGAAAGTTGGGGGTCCGCTGGTGCCTTAGTAAACCAAAGTGTGCGGGACTGTCAAGAGTTAAGACCGTCGCTACAATGAAAAGGTCGCTGGTGTCCAATCGGGCATAGACAGCGGCGAACATTGGCGGTTTCACCATCGGTCCCCACTTCGCAATTGTCCCGCGCCGTGCCGACAGAGGAGTGTTCCGGCCGTTTTCAAGCGGAATCGTCTCACCTTTACGGGCGACTTGTGCTTCCAACCTCTGGTGCCCATTAGCCGACTGAAATTGTTTTCTTCGTCAATTCTTGAGGCGACGCGCCAGGTCGCTAACGACCCCCCTTTTCCCTTCCTTTTCTCTTTTCTTCGGCTCCAGCGACGCCGGTAATGTTGCAGAGTTATGGCTTCGCTTCTTGCTATTATAGAGAGAATGACATCGTCTCGGTACAGAATCGCCGTTATTCCCTGTCGGCCATAAAATTTCACAATTTGGCCACCGGGAGGCACACACTATCAACGATGTGGTCACCAAGCGTTAACTCTCGTGTAACTATAGATTCCAACGGACAGCCTCCAATTATGTTGTTGCAGATTATAAAATCACAGATTGACGTACCCTTCCCAATAGTCGATGAAGAAAAAAAAAGATGATGATGAGAAAATGCTGTGGCAAGAAAATAAAACGAGCTTTTCTGCTTTAAATGGTTTTAAGTTCTTTTCTTACACATTCTTGAACTTTTCTTGCCACGTTTAAGAGCTTGGAAAATATTACTAAGGTAATTTTAGCATGCATCTTATGTTAACTTATTATTTATTCATTAATTTACATATCACTTTCTGCAGCCACTTCAAAACCTAAATTAAAAATTTGTGCTTTCTAGCAACTCACTTTTGTGTGAAACTTCTTAGGATGATATAAAGAAAACGAAGTTATCAATGAAAGAATATAGCAAAAACTCTTCTGATGCATTCTAATTTTAGCAATTATATAATTCATTATTTGAAATACTTAATATATACAAGATCATACATCAAAACATGAACCAGAGAATATAATAAGTAAAAAAGAAAAGCATTATTTTCTTAAAATGCTTTAATATAAAAGTCATTTAAAAATTAACTTAAATGAAAATTGAATTCAGTTAGGAAGTATCCATTTGTTCATAATTTAAAAATGACTGGATTATGATAACTGAAATAAGATACATATATCATCGATTATAATTGTTATAAATATCTAGAAAATTCTGCGGCAAACGAATCCCAAAGTTCGTGGTTATCAATGCTAGATTATAATTTTCAATTTCAATTTTGTAAATCAAATTTCAATCAGTGGCTGTGCCTCTAGAGAATAAAATTGAAATAGACACTGAAAATCATTGCGAGTATTGTAATCTAATCCATGAAATTATTTAAGACATAGACTGTTTTGTTGACATACAAGATGAGACCGGAAAGCTCGGTGAATGGATCGGATAAGCAAACAGAGATAAGTATTTCAGAGATGATATTTTACTACCTTTCAAAGTAAGCCCTCAGGGTCACAATATACTTTTAACATCGGTATCTTCTGCATGAGAACGCGAGGCCGCGTATCGCTACAATGGCGAAGCAATTCCTTGAGCGAAAACAGATTCCAAAACTTTACCATCCACCGTATTCTCTATACATGTCACCGCCGAACTTCTTCCTGTTTCTTCGTTTGAAATCAACAGTGAAACAACAGATTTCTCGACGTTCCGGATATTCAAGCGGCTGTGACGAGGGAACTTCAAGCAGTACCGAAAGAGGAATTTTCACATGCCATGCAACTGTTGTACAAACGATGTCAAAAGTATATTTTGGCCACGGGGGCTTACTTTGAAGGATAGTAAAGTATCATCTCTGAAATGCCGGTCCCTGTTTGTTTTTCCGCGTCATCCACCGAACTTTCCTGTCTTACCTTGTATATTACTATCGTGAAAATGATCTGACTATTTTCAAAGTACAATGAGATGCCTAAATTTCCCCGGCTTTATTGCATTGTGACGAAAAATTCGTCACGATGGAATTCATTTATTTTTCTCCTAATTTGCTTTATTTGATGTTAGTTAATTTTTTCTTGCTTTTAGACATTCCATTGTTGCATTATTTGGTCATACGAAGACGCATACTTTTGAAGCACATTTTCGGAGATTTTTATAAATGCCCTCTTGGAAAAAGATATAAATGGCAGAATTTTAAGTCAGTGGATGTCATTCCTTTTATTGGACTCAAGCAGTTACTATGGGTGGACAATCAAGGTTAGAGATTCTACCAACGACCATCTTCTAGGACCATGTTTAAAGGACTCTAGAAAGACTAGATCATTTGATCGACATGTTTAGCATGCTACACAAGGGTGGATTCGAATCTGACAGTTCGAGACTGCGCAAGAATGCGGAGCGCACATTCTTCACAAGGCTCCATGTATGGCTTTCATTCCATAAGGAGCTTGTGAGTGAATATACACTTTCAATTTCTAACCAGAACCCATAAATGTAGAGGAAAAAGGCCTACGTTACCAAACGAGTAATGTTAATGGTATTCACCGTTTTTAATTTTCAGAGTTGAAGATAAACAGTGGTATAAACTAGTCGAAATTGTATTTAATTCTATGTACTGTAATTTGATTGAAAGAACTGTAAGCCATGTGAAATCATAACAAAATGTACACTTAACTACAACTCTGCTTAAAGGGGGAAGTAATCCCGTAACTTTAACTTATGAGCTATGCCATAATTGGTAATATTGTTTTTGGGTATTCCTACGCCAGGCATTAATGATCATTGCCAAAATTCGGAATATTTTGGAACGTTGATTGTTAAGGCTTAAGTCTCTTTTGTCGGTCTTTAAAGCAACCGAGATCCTTCTTAGAACTTAATACAAGTAAAGTTGTTCTTGTTTGTACATATTGAGTTTTTAAAACTTTGTGGGAGTCCGTATTTAACAAATCCTCGTCGGAAAGGATTTTGTATTATTCCGTGTGATAGCTCAAATTAATAGGAAGGCTTGGTTCTTAATTGTGCATTAGATGTAATTCTTAAACCTCTTATCCCCTGAGGATATCCTTACTCGGCGTATTTGTTTAAGACTTTTCTGTTAGAAGTAGTTGTTCCTATTTGCTAGACACCTCTAACGTCATTAATGTGAGTTTACATTCAGTTTCACTTTTCGTTAACAACAATATACTTTAATCTCCTAAGAGGATAGGCAATATGTAGAAGGGAAAAAAGCCTTAAATTACTCCAATTAAACGACGCCACACATACATTCTTGCTTCTACCACTGCCATTCTTTTCTTCATATCAGTTACTCTATTTGATCCTGCTACACATTCATTGGCCTTCCTCTCCCGCATTTTCCAATTACATGGCCAGCATATAATCCTTTAGTCAGCCGGTCATTCGTTCCTTATGTCCAAAACATCTCAAAGCAGATTTGCTTTTTACAATATTACAATTACACATACTCTTTACTCCATAAATGTCTCTATATTAGCATTCGGAAAACAGTCCCTTTTATTCACACTAGCTAACCTTTTAAAAATTTTATCACCACAGCATCCAAACGTTTCTTATGCTTCTCGTACAGCACCCAAGTTTCACTTCCATATGTTAATGTTGTAGCAACACTCTTTCATACACAACCGTTTTTACATATACACCCCGGTAAGTTTTCATTCCTTGCATACTTGCCCAGGATACTCATGAGCTACAGTCCAGCTCCTTTTATCGAAATTTCATCATAAAACCAACATTTCTTTCTACATTTCTCTGTTGTTACGCTCGGGTGCTCATTAAACAAAACTAGAGCTTCCATGCTCGGGTGTTCATTAGTATATTTATTTCAAAAGCTTCAAATATTAATTTCATAATAAAAATTTGCTTTTTAATTGTAAAATCATTATTAAATAAAATCCTCATGCGAACTTTATTCACAATCAAGTTAAAATGAATGACATTTTGCAAAATACAATAATCATTATGTTTAACAAAGAATTTTAGATGACCAGGCTAGCATCAACAAAGTGCACGAAAAACATTCAGGCATTACAAATACAAATAAACTACGAAAAAGTCAAAACATATAAACAAAAAATATAAACGAAAAAATGAAAAACATTCCATAGCCCCCCTAAAAAACAAAATTAAATTAAAGTGACGATGTGGGCTGAATGGCCACTTTATTAAAGTCACTATACAGTAATAAAAATTACTTGGCCAACATTTAGCGTTGATCACAGCCATAACTCTTCTATAAGGAATTGGAACTATTTCGCAGTGACATTGGCCCTATATTATTTGTTTCAAATTGGATAGCGGCATTTCTAGGCTTCGAATTTACTATTTCCATCTCGTTCAACAAATCCTCAATCGGTTTGAGATCAGTTACCAATGTAGCACGTGGAAGCCAGTGTCATATCACTGAACCAATCGACCATGGTGCCAAAGTTCACTGTCCTGTTGAAAATGGCCACAACGTCGGATAACGTCATGGATCGCAACAATATTTAGGACGCTTATGGCATTAGAGAAGTTTTCAGTCATGACATGGAAGAATATTTTCCAGACTATTTGGTCATCCCCCACCTGTAAGGTTGTCATATGCCAAGAGGATCATAAATTCATATTGTTTGTAACATATCCTTGATCTGTCATAACCATAGTGGAGAAGGAACTGAGAACCATCAGATTAAACTGCCATTATCTACTCATTAAGTATACAATTTTTATGCTCCCTGGTCTGTAACATGCGAACTTTCATGTTTTTTCTGTGCAAATGCCTCTAGGATGGAGGAGGGGTTCTAGAAATTTAGGCGTCGACTACTAAGGTCATTTTGTGCCTTTTACACAAATTATATCTGTACGCAGCCCGGGACAAACACAAAAACATCCATGCCCACGGCGGGATTCGAACCCACGGACAGGTGGACTCGAGAACTAGAAAGCCTACGCCCTAGCCCTCTCGGCCACCTGGCCGGCCCTCTTGGATGGTCTCCTGTTATAACCATCCAAAGACAAGGATAGTCGATATCACGTTTTTTGTGTGTGTTCTATACTGAGATGTAAAAAGTCGTCTGCTACCTTTTTCAACCACAAGCCATATTTGCGCTTATTACTTGAAGTTTTGTTGCAGAATTACCATCCTCTGTAAACCCGAGATACTGTTGCATGCGAAAACTATCATGACGGCGCTTGCTGTCTCCAAAATATTCGAAACGTCTCTTCTTGCACCTACGATCAAGCAACGTTGAAAGTCGTTCAAATCCTTTATCTTACTCATATTTAGGCCAACTATATTGATAAACAGTTTGAATACAACGTATACAGGGTTACAGGGAAAGTCGACCTAGATATTTAAGGACGTTATTATGTAGGTCGTTGCCGATAGATTTGATCCTATAACCTACTATCCAAAAGTTAACCGTTTTCTAGATAAGTGACTTTTATAAATTTTCAAATATCATTTATTTGCTCTAATTTCAACTTTTTTTTTAATTTCCAGACTCTAGGGTCCAATTTTTTTGCTGTTTTTACGTAGGGGGTATGCCAGTTTATAAAAACAAATAATAAAACTTGAAACAACTTGCATGTAGATGTTTTCACTAAGTGTTCCCAACTTTAAAGCACGTTAATTAAAAAATTTCTATGGAAGTTATCCTGCAAATTATTTTAATAACTTCTACGTCTTTTTAACTATTCAAAAAGGTATAATACCTCTCAGTTAAGTAGGCAAATCAAACACAAAATGACAGAGAAAGCTATCCCAGACCGCAAAAAGTAAATGTTTATTTAATAGTCACATATCTAGAAAACGGTTAACTTTTGGATAGTAGGTTATCGGGTCAAGTCTATCGGCAACGACCTAAATAATAACGTCCTTAAATATCTAGGTCGATTTTCCCTGTAGCCCTATATGCCTTTATGCGCAATGATTTGCGTTCTCTTACTTCAATGATTTGCATACGGATGCGTCCAAGTTATAATGGGTGATATCACAGTATATATCTAACTATACTGTGGTGATATCTCTAACAAAATGTTCATTCGGTGAATGTGATTCAAAGAGTCCTCATTGTGATTGTTTCTGGTAACTCTTAGCATATCCCTCTGACACTTTTAAAATTCGTGTTTCCATGTTAAAGAATTGGTTATTGCATTTTTCTGCCTTTAGAGAACATTTTCTAAATTTCTGAACATGTATCGGTAACCCAGTAGTCTATTAATTTTATAGAATACGTTGTCATATGTTTTCTTCCTAATTAAAAATTTAAATAAAATGATATCTTCTTAAACTGGATAATAAAAGCAAAACGATGGCATAACTCGATGATTGAGCCCTTCATGTTTTACTCAAGCTATAAACTTTAAACAACGTATCAATTTACGCAAAAGTTTGTGGTGAATTTTTGAAAGCTGCCCAATGTAATTTTAAATTATAGTTGTCTGTAACCGGAAAGGTTCAAATTCATTCCAATTATATCGAGTGTGCCGAATTTATTATAGCCAATTAACTGTTTAAAGTAAAGCGAATTGCGATCAATTATACCTGTTAAAAGTGTCGTGCCTGTATTGTGCTACTGTCTGAAGTTATAATTGAAGGGTAGGAATTTTTAAAAATTTTATTTTAGGAATGCTATTTTAAAAGATTTAATGCTTCATTTGCATAAAGTGACATAGGATTTCTTCTTAAGAGACCTGACATAGAAGATAAGTGCTATGCAGTGGCCATGAATCAACTCAGAAAGAACCATCATAACTCAGCTAACTTAGCTTTTTTATTTAGCTCACCGAATGAGTTCCTGAGTGAATGAGTCTGTCTGTGCATCGATCTCCTTCAAAACAGCTGGACCATTAAACCTCAAACCGGCTATACGGGTTTCTGGTTTCATGAGTCTTTGATTTTCTAGGATTAATTTCTAGCTCTCTAAAGACTTACGAAACTGGAGCCCATCCTTCCTAATATCACTCGTTGATGAATAGTAATATTATCTGAGTCTGAGTAACAGTACTCTCCTTTAGTTTCCAAGAATTGACTTTTGCTACAAGAAATCCTCAAAAATAGTCAACGGTCGCTTTGATAATAATACCGCCAGTCCAATGAAAAAAAAAAGGACAATGAAGCAACAAGGATTCAAGCCCCTTGCTCTAGATAATGCACTTGAGTTAGCTGACATCTTTGCAATTCTGCATATTTTCTTGACTGTTTTCGTGATACTAACTGAGCCTGCATATTTTATTGACTTCTGCTTGGTTGGTTTATCTCGTTGTATAATTAAAGTTTCAATGATAAGCCTATGTAGACACATGGAATAATTTCTTTATTTCGAATTATTGAAATTATTTTTAATTCACAATTTTTCTCTATTCCATAAATTAACAGGTACCTAAAAAAAACCTAAAATAGTTAGGAAAAAATGGATTTCAATATCTATTATATTTAAGTTCCATGGATAATTCTTTGGGCAGTTCGTTGGAGAAAACTATTGCATCTCTAAACTTCATTTTGGTCTTAAATGAAAGATCTTAGTCTGTAGATTTGTCTAAGTTAGTTTTTGTGTCCATAATTACTATTAATAGCGGCAATTAAAAAATTGTTTTAAGCGCATGCGTAGTGATATGATAAAAACTGTCTTTACGCGCACCCGCAAAAACTGGCTTCGGCGCAAGGTTCTCTGCTTTTAAGCTGCTCTATTATTCTATTTGTTGCTCTGACGATGTTTTATTTATTTATATTTGAATTAAAGAGATGGAGATTAATAATAAGACTAGATGGAACCCGTCAAAATTTGATTGTAAATAACTGTGTGGTTTCACGGAAAATGGCTAAAAAACTTTATTAAAATGAAACCACACAATTGTCTACCGTCAAATTTTGACCGGTTTCATCTAGTATATTATAAAATCTCTAGAAGAATACTCAATGAACTTTACTAATAATGCCTATTACATGAGTTACTCAGGGAGTAAAAATTGTAGACAAGGGAGAAGAGTAAAAATAAATAAAATATCAAGTCATCTACCCTAATAATGTTGAGCACAATAGTCTGCACGTATGCGATAAACACAAAGTAATCTCCAAGGTAATCAACCGTTTGCTTCCAACGAGGAGGAAGGTGACGAATACCATCGGCTGCTCCATTGTCCAATCTGGTGATCTCGCGACGGTCTTCTCGCAATGGAGCTTTCAATTTCGTTATCAAATCGAAATCGCATGGTGACAGATCGGGTGAGTAGAGTAAAAATAAAATGTGCTCAATATTATTACGGTAGATGGGATTGTTTTTTTTTACTCTTCTCCCTTGTCTACAATACTTCCTGAATAACCTGTGTATAGACATTGCCGTACCCAAGGGGAGGGGAGGGGGGCTACAGCCCCCCCCCCCCGGAATTGACCACCTTGCCAACAAATTCTGGGGAACTCCCCTCCGCTAAAAGATTGCGGCCAGCTCCCCCCCTCCCAAATAAAATTCTGGGTACGGTCCTGGTACACTGTATTTTCATATGTATATTAAAAAATGTTTGTATAACAAAATGTTTGTTGCTGTGGATGATTCGTGCCAGTCGCCGTTGGCCTCGTTCATCCACGGCCCTGTTTTGTCCGAAGTTGTGTTTGTTGGAGGTTGTTTTTTGGCATAACTGCCATTCACGAAATACCCTTGACACTGTTGCACGGGAAAACCCGAGGAGTTTCGCGGTTTGCGAAATGCTCAACTGCGCCCGTCGAGCTCCAACGATCATGCCTCCTTCAAAGTCGGTCAAATCCTTGGATTTACCCATATTCAGTTCACTTCTGCTGCTGACTGCAACTTGTGATCCAATGCATCCATTTTATACACCTCTTCGGCCTGTTCCATTGTTTGGGTACCACTAGGAGGGTGATCCATTTTCCGTAACAGGTGTCTCTAATAAATTGGTCGTTCAGTGTATAAGTATTTTTCACATACCCGTAGTTGCAAAATTGACAAATCTCATTGCTATTCATGAATTAAGTATGTGAAATTCATTAAGAAATGGCACATTTCATTTCCAAACTGAAAAAAAGTTGCAAACTTGTAGAAAAGTATATTTTTTAAATTTAATTTAATTTTTTTTACTTTATTCTTTTTAGGTCTTGGATTTGTAATCAATTTTTAACCCGTGCTTGTGCTACAAATATGTGAAAATGAAGAAAACCTGAAAAGGTGTCCCAATTCGAAGAAAACCTGAAAAACAGTTTTTAACAATTTTTTAAGAATTTCGAATTTTGAAATTTTTTATGCATGACTGTATTATCATTGGAATTGGAGCACTGTGCCAAATTTGGAGTCGTTCGAACAACTGGAAGCAGGTAAAAATTGATTGCAAGATTTGTACCATACAGAAAATGAGATAGGTTTGTTGGTGAGCTAACTGAAAGTATCGGGGGGGGGGGCGCCACAACCATTAGAGTATTATTTTGTGTATTTCGAAATTAAAGGACAAGTCTGCACGCAGAAACGGCACTATTCAAAATCGGTTTAACGCTATTGCCTTTTTAGTACCATACTAGTTCATACGAAATCGAAACAACCCATATTTCTCTCAAGTGGTTTGAGTTTAAAGTTGACAACGTAAAATGTAAAATAAAATTTCCGTGTCCGTTGAATTCGGAAATTTACCTTGATACGGCTTACAGTATTTTATGTGTGTATTTGTGTGGATATATACGAACGTACAATTTTCAGTGTTTGACATGTTTGATAGTGCATCTAAAACGACTTTATGGTGCACTCGAATTCACATGATAATTTTTGGAAAAAATGAATATTAGCGTATTCTAATTCCGGGGAAATAATCAAAGAGAAAAATAAATTAACACAACTAGTTAATTGGTTTTTACTGAAAACGTGGAATAAGAAAATTCATCCTATGGCCATGTTATTCTATGCTATGGCTTTTTACATAGATCCCATGTTATTTCCCAAGGTGAACGTTCTATAATAAGTTAGAAATCATCAAACTATTGAAATACAATGAATTTATTGCAATTTAATAATTACAATAAGATAGCCCATTCCCGTATGTTAGCCTGGCTTATGTGTGTCTAATATCGCCTTCACTATTTATAGAAAATCAATGAATTTATGTAAGCAATAAACTATGTAGATCATAGGATCATATAATTTAAAGATCATAGGAGCATAATTGGCTATTTAAGAAATGATTAATTGCCGTTCGCTTCTATGGCTAATGATAAATATGATGAATATGCAGCTCACGCCTGAAAAGATGTAATCTCTGTAAGCAATAAGCAAACTTACAATGTTTTCGCACGCCGCCAAAATTTAAACAGGTAGGCCTCAAAGCAAGCAAGACAAATAAGATTACATAAAGGTGGCTCGACCCATTGGGTAAACAGGGATGTGTTTACGAAACAGAATGCCATCGAGAAGACACCTTTTTAGCCTTTTCCCATCTTCGTGCGGAAGTCGGTTTTGGGCTATTCAAAGCAAACCAGACAAAAATAATTGTGGGTTTATTTCAGCAAACGGAACGGCTGGCGGTTTAAGCGTCGTAACTGTGGCTTTGAAAATTGCACGCCCCCTGTCTGCCTACGTTCAATTTCGTTTCCCCCATAACGGCCACTGGTGTTGCCGGGCGATAATCGTGCCACCGAGCGGGCGCCTGGTGCGCTCCAGATATTGCATTAATGTCGACTAACTGGCTGGCAAAACTGATGAATTTCTTCTTGTCAAATTATCCCGTAATCACAGGCGAAGCTTGTCGCTTCCGTGTAACCTGCGCATCTCAACGGGTGAGAAGACACGAAAAGAATGGTTGGCGAGAAAGAAAGAAAGAAAGGAGAGAAGAAAAGAGGAAGAAAAGGAAAAAGAAGCTCCGTTCTTTTGCCCATCTTTCATTTTATTGCCGCCTCTTTTGTTTAAGAAAGGAATTTTTTCCCCCTCCTTATTCATCTCCTTTATTTTCATATATTTATACATTCTCTAGCTCCCTCTCTTCTCTTTCAAATCGGAAATAATCCTTCCACAGATTATCTCTTTATCGGCTTAAATTTCTTTTTTATTTTTTATTTTGAAAATTCCGTTTTTCTATATTTTAAAACAAGACTGTATCGTGAATGCATTACGAGAGAGGTTGTTTTTTTTTATGAAAAACTTTTTTAGAGCTATTATCATATTTTCGTCTTCAATCTTTTTTTTTGCACGTCCTTCCTATACCTTTCTTAACATATCTTACTGTTCAATTACGGATTGAGATCAAATATTTTTAGTTTCAATTTATTGGTCTAAAGCGTCAACGAGACACTATAAATTAATCTTTGATAACGAGCGCTGGTAAAAAAAAAGACTGGTAAAAAATAATGAAGATATAAAATATACATGAACAGAATTTAATTACAAATTAGTTTTATCAGCAATTCAAACAATAAGACTGATAATCTGGACAAAGGAACATGAGAGAAGACATCTTGTTGAAGTAACTCATTTTTACAAAAAAAAACTATAATAAGCTTAGCCAGAATTAAATAACACTATTTTACAAATTTTCGATCTTTTTCAGTTTCAGAAATGAAATGTGCCATTTCTTAATGAATTTCACATGTTGAATTCAAGTATAGCAATGAAATTTTTCAATTGGCCTAAGTTTTCATGCAAACAGAAAGTTAAGTTTTTCAAGTACGTGCAATAAGTACCTAATGCGCCAAAAACTTAATAAGTATATATAGACCCATATCGTTCCACAAATATAAAGCTAAATGATTTTGGCGATAGTGTATTCATGGAATAATATATTTTTTATGTTTATCAAGCAAAACTAAATTAGTAAACTAGGTTTAAAACTTTAAAATTTTTAATTTCTCACTAGTTTTGTCTTCAGTTTGTGTCGCTTCAGCTTCTCTTGGCTTTTCTCTTGCATTTTATACATTTTATATGTCTTACTTCATTAGGTGATTGCTTTTATCAAGGAAACTAGATCCAATCAGGATTTTTAAATATCATTTTCGTTTTCAGCACTTCAAAATTATGTCAGATCATCTGTTTTCATGTCCGCAACTTTTTAGCAGTAGAACAGTGTAATCAACAAAAATCGCCAAATTTCATAGATATTTAGTATTATAAAAAGATTACGAAAAAATTGTTATGTTTTTTACGAATCTAACAATATTTTATAATGCGTGTGTCTTTAGAACAGTTTAGTTTAACACATTGAAAAGAAAACTTGAACCGTCCAGAATATTATGGATGAATCTGTATAGATAATCCAGACTGAAGACGATAAACGGATAATAAATTATTTTTTATTCCATTAGCTTTCTAAATATAAAATACAGCATTAAAAATATTTCAAAAACATTCTTTGAGGATTTATCAAATCATTGATGAAAATAGCAGAGAAAATATTTCATCAATAATTTAAAAATGTCTGCTTTGGAAATTTTATGAATTAATATGAAGTTTTCAAAGATTTATTATAAGATAAAAATATAAACAAAAAAACGAGTAACTCTAAAAATCATAATATACGAGAAATCATAATATCGTAGATGATTATTATTTACTTAGCAATTGATTAAAAAATTTTCTTTTGCCTCAATAAATGTTAATGAGAACATCTGAAAAACCAGCTCGAATTAAGCTTTTCTTTGTATAAAAAATGATACCGTCTATAAAAATGTTGTCCTTTAGATAGTAATTTGTGATGATTATATAGTATTCTAATATTCGAATTATTAATTACATGATTGTCTTACGACGATAAAATGTCTTATTTTGTTTGTTAAAATATACGAACATTTAAAATAGACATTTTCTGTATATGCAATATTTTTGAAACATGATAAAATTTTAGTGATTATCTGTCATTTCTAGCCGTGTTCTTATCGAAACATTGTGGTTCTCTTTGTCCAAAGGCCTCCAGTTTCTTAAACGAAAATCAACTTAAATAAAACATTGTAGTTTAACTATTTTCCACTAGATATACTTCCAGGTACATCTACTTTGTTGTGTTAGTATTCTTTACCAGCAAATTTATTATTGTTTTTATTAAATTTTTAATTCTTTTAATGAGCATGGAAATTCTGATTGTTCAAAAGATTTTATACTAGGTTTTATACTAGGCAATTAGCTCAAAACTGGAATACCTTTTCTAATAAAATGTACTATAAGTAGTTTGCATGAAAATGACGAACTTTAAATGTTGAAAGTGTTAACTATTTAATACGTATTAATTAAAATAAATTTTCTGCATTAAGGCATAGTAAATAATTTTGTAATTACAATACTACTTGAACCTGGACTGAAATTAGACTTTGTAGAAAAAGAAGGAGCCCGATATTCATGAAGTACTTTCATTTTATGACAGCCTTAAAAGAAAAAAAACTTTTGATGGAAGTCCAGTAAATTCAACAGGTAAAAAGAACTGCAAAGAAAGCAACCAAGAGCGGCAAATGAAGAGAAAAAAAAACAAAACAAAACAAAATAGCATTACAACGACCACCTTCTAGTCCGGACCTCAGAATGAGTGAGCTTTCATTTCATTACCAAACTGCTACTAAAAGCATCAGAGCAACACGAACAATGAGTTTGGTAGTTGGATGACGGTAGCCAATGAGCTCCTCCTTCCTCGGTTGCTCCAGCTTAGAGACGGCAGGGACGACATCGACAACTGCATTAGACGAAAACTGCTTCCAAGCTAGAACCGACCCGACTGGAAAACAAGAGAGAAAGGCTTAAAAGAGATTAAACCATTTGATCGAGATGCATGCTAAACAAGCGCTTTCCCTCTAAAGCAGAACTTGCTAAGCTTCTATGAAATTTAAAAGTGCGTAGATGATTATAAGTGTTCGTTTCCAAATACCGGGATCGCGAGCTTTGGGAGGTAAAAGTAGATAATGTGTCTTGGAAAGCAGAACGAAAATTTCACAAGTGAGCTGATGCGAATTAGAATGTATGCATCGCTTCGTAGAGGAGGAATGGTGAAAAATTAAGTGAGCCAAATGAATTTATTCAATGAATATTTAATCCGGAAGATTAAAAGGCCAACACAATTTCAGTGACTCGTTTGAAATAAAGTAATTTTTAAATAAAGTAAATGATTTCCCATTCCTTAACGAGCTCCACTTGCCCCCGTTAAGTTCTTTCGATTCCCACACGTTAGATTCCTTAATAATTCAACCCTCACGGTTGTTTGAACATAGAAGTTCAGCCATGTAAACAGATCACTTAATACGAATTTATTTAAAAAAAATTTTTAAACTGTTTTCCACTAATTTAGAATTTCACCTTTTAGAGCGGCTTAAGTATTTAATTTTAGTCTTAAGGCAAATCAGAGCAAAATAAACAAGCATTTTGGCATTTTCCAATCGGTTATTGGTTTTAATGATACATTTCCTTTTCATGAGGTCTACATTGAATAAAGAGCATGAAAACCAATTTCAGGAAATTGACAACCATATTAAAAAATTCTTGTAATCGTTGCCACGACTACTTTTAAAACTTGCTAAACATGTAAGGAATTAAAATTTCTGTCTACATCAAAATTAATATAGAAAATTGGAAGCTTCTTTCAGACTAATTTTAGCTATTACCGTATTTATTCGACTATAAGACGAGGTTGTTTTTTAAATTAAAGGGTCAATAAAAAGTGGGGGGGGGGTCTCTTAAAAGCGTAAATTACATACGTATGCCGACTTTTGCAAGTTAATGCTAAAACCCTCCACTGGCATTCTCGATCATATCAAGATCACTTGAGATTTTACCATACCGCTCGAGAGATTGGAAAAATATTATTCCCATTCACAAATTGCTACCTCTGCCGGTTTGTACAAACTATTTTCGGCTGTCTATAATAATTACTTACTAATAAATCTGATTTACTGCAAATTAATATAATTATACAACTTCTGTTGTTTTGATTTTATCTTCTTGCAGTGGTCAATTTGACCCTATTATTGTTTGTTCGTATATGTTATAAAGCATTTTCCTGATTCCTATTGAGGATTTTGTTTAATTCAACCAGTTCCGCTACCATTTTATTGGGGCTGTTTTTTAATCTATTAATTAAATTTACTAATTTTTTAAATTTATTTTGTAATATTTAGTTCTTTTTGTTTTTTTTCATTATTAACATCTTATTATGCATTAAATTATAACTATTTTGTTCTGTGTTTTTGTTTTTTGTTGTTTGCACTTTTGACATATTACGTGCTTCCGGGGACCTAACTCATCGGTCCATGACCATACCGGCCCCGGATATGCACCGTTTATAGTTTTTCTTTTTCAAAATAAATAAAATAAAATAAATAAAAATATCGCAGCAAGTTTTCAAGCTTAAGGTATGGATCGACGCGGTACTGTTTTTTTTTATCTGTTTTGATATTAAAAAACATTTCTATTAAAGTTGTTTTAAATTTTAAATGAATATTTTTCTTTCATGTTCATTAAAACTTTTTCGCAAAGTTTACCTAAAAAAGTGGGGTCGTCTTATAGTTAACTAAATACGGTACTATCTAAATAGTAAATAAAAAGTCGAGTCACATTATTATGACCATCAGCTAATATCCCGAATAACCGCCTCTAGTGGCACGGACAGCAGCTAGACGGAGTGGGAGTGAATCAATAAGATTCTGGTAGGTTTCTACTGGTAGCTATTGCCATGCAGACTGTAAAGCATCCGATAGCTGCTGAAGGGTATGCGGTGGTTGTTCCATAGCACGCACATGACGATCGAGGTGATCCCAAAGGTTCTCGATTGGGTTGAGGTCTGGGGAATTAGGGGGTCAGGGTAGTACTTGGAACTCTTGGTCGTGTTCCTCAAAGCACCCCCGAAAAATTGCAGCCGTATGACACGTCGCAATATCTTGCTGGAACGTACCATCCCCCTCTGGGAAGACAGACTTGATCTGCAATTATAGAAAAATAACCGAATCGGTTGAGAGTGCCTTCTACAGGTATCAGTGGGTCCAGACAATGCCATGAGAACACTCCCCACACCATAATGCTGCCGCCACCAGTCTGGATTCGTTGCAGGATGCTTATTCTCGGAGGTTTCTCCCTTCACCCGCCAACGGCCGTCTCTTCTGTGGAGCAGAAATCGTGACTCATCGGAGAAGGCAACCTTTTTCCAGTCAGAAGATGTCCAGTTTCTGTACTGTTGGGCAAATTGAAGCAGTTTTTGGTGATGAACCTTCGTCAGCATGGGTGCGGTGACCATCCATCTGCTGCGGAGGCCGTATACGAAGCGGGGTCCTCTGTACTGTGGTTTTATAGACATGTCTGATAGCACACTCGTTTGTTTGAGCCGTAAGTTGGTGCACTGTAGCTCTACCGTTGGCCTTCACACACCTTTGCAGCCGACGTTCACTTCTCTCATCAATGGCACGTGGTGCTCCACAGTTCCCGTTTATTCTGAACGCTCCCATTTTCCCAGTCATGGTACAGCAGCACGAGAACAGTTCACAAACTGCGCGGTTTCCGAAATACTTGGCCCGAAAGCCGATTATCGTCCCCTTTTCCAGATCTGATAAATCACGTTTCTTACCCATTGCAGCAATGAGTGATATGTTTTTAACACAGTTGAAATCTACCTTATATAGTCACCTAACCAATTCCTAATACGTGACATAGTTCCTCGGCTGGGCAACCCCGAAGACAAACGTAGGGGATGATCATAATAAAGTGACTCGACCCTGTAGATAATTATCAATGGCGGGAACTTGTAGAACATAAAACCACACAATCCATAAAATTATTATCATACCACGTATGTACATTTCGACGACTTTGCAACATGGTGATGATGACGACTTTATATAGGTTTCCAAGAACGAAACTTGATAATCATCATATAATACAATATTCTAATGGAGCCAAGAAACTGTGGAGATCTAGTTATGGTGAGAACTTGTAGAACAAAAAAACCACACAATCCACAAAAGGTGTGAAAGTATAAATAATGTTTAATGAAAACTCATATTGACCCAAATTACAGATAAAATGTGGTTGGATGCAAAAGTAAAGTTCTACAAAGATATCCTCGATTTGTTTGTTTCTATCGTTTCTAAGTAGCCAAATTTCCACATCTACAGCCTGTGAAATTCAATTTTGCACAGACAGAATGCCATAGTGGTACGCGAGGCATGTAAACAATGCAGACTTTATAGGAAGAAAGATTTATATACGCGGGTGCGTTTCGGTCTAACCATCATGATCACGTGAAACTCGTCAATCAGCTATCTTTATCTGATTGGAGGATAGTTTTCTCTTTTTTGGTTTCTGTGTGATTGCCACTTTCTGTATGTCCACTAGTCAGTGTCTTAGTATCTCATTGATGGTTACTGCTTCTTCGGGTGGCTACCTGTTTGTCGGTTTTTGCTGTATTTTATATTGAGTACTTCCAAAAAATCATTGCGTTTTTCACTGTAGATAGTTGTAGTTGTAAATATAATGTACTGAATGCAGCTGTAGATTCATACGCCCACGGGCATGTGACAGTTGACACTTGTAGCTTCCATCAAAGAAAAAGGTGTGCTGATCGATCAAAAATTCTTCTTTCTACATTGTGGGAACTTGATCGTAGAACGTTTTGGAAATGCGAACATTTTAATTGATTTTACTTGATTACTTCCGAAAAAGAAAGAACGCTATGCAGGCTTGCGAAAGGTTATGTAAAGTGTATGGTGACGGAGCCCTTAAAAAAGGCCAGTGTCAATATTTGTCTGCTCGTTTCCGTTCTAATAAACGGAATTGGAAGGGTGCGGTGTTTTTCGAGCCTTTACCAAGGAATGTTAGGATCAGTTCGATCATCAACTGTCAACACATTGCCAAATTAAATTCCAAGTAGCAGAAAAGCTGTCAGAACTGAAAAATTCGGAAAAGAATGGTCTTTCATCATGACAACGCGTGACCACACAAGCAACATGTTTGATGACCTCGCGGAAAATTGTTGGAGCAGCTTGATTGGTATATGTTGCCTCACCCACCATATTCGTCACCTTACATTTGCCAGACCTTCCATTTTTAGGGCCTTGCAAAACTCCTTAAATAGTAAAACGTTCGCTTAATACGACATCAATAAACACATTGTTCAGTTCATCGCTTATATAGAAAAGAAAATTTTCGCGAAAGAGATCAAGCAACTTCACGAAAGATGATATAGTTCAGTACCGAAAAGTTTATGAATGTTGGCTTTATGTTCACACGGTTTCGCAAGCTTTGACAAAATGTCCGAAATGTCCACCATGCACTCGAAGACAAATGTCTCACACGTTCCAAATTTTCTTCTGTCACGCGTAAAAGTGTAGCTGGTGGGCTTGGGAATATCAGGGTGCCGGCGATGAAATTCGTCTCTGCAGCTTTTCGAGATGTTCTGTGGTGATCTCCACAAAGAAGTATCAGCTCTACACGTTGTTCCGGTGTCAGCATTATTCCTCTATTTCACTATTTCACCTACAAATTCAAAGCAACCAATTAATCCATTTGGCACGCGACTTTTGAGACACACGGTATATAAACTATAAACGAATCGCGCTTATATCAATCCGCGTTGAAAGGTAACTGAAACTATTCTAAGGCATCAGCTTGGTTGCTTGTACGTATTTAAAACATCCCAGAAATGGAAAAAATGCACAAACATTTTTAGTAACAAAAAAAAAACCCCAGCAAAACACATGCATTCAGAATTTTTTTATTTATTTTATCTATATAACTAGCTCTGCCCGCGGTTCCGCTCACGTGGACTACATAATTATTGTTTAGTTTTTTTATATTAACTTGGATTTTGCTTAATGTTAATTATGATATAAATAATTAACAGACATATATTTTTAAGTTTAATATATTTTTATTTTTTATATTTTTAACGCTTTGCATGAAATCATTTCTTGTTCTTTTTACTTTTTTTTTTTTTTTACAGAAATGTATTTTATCGTAGGGTCTCTTTGTTGTACACAACTTTCTCGCCTTTTTCATTAAGCGCTAGTAAGTAGGAATTTTTGCTGCAAATGACATAGGAGCAAGTGACATACAATTGTCCATTTGAAAAGCATGACTGTCGGAGGTCAACTTCTATAATCATAGCTAAGGTAACCCTGATCGTAAATTAGAGACGCTTAAATTGGAAAGGTAAATCCGTTGGAATCATGGATATTCTGGATATTAAGGCTTTTTCGCCAGCACCGGTGCCATTCATAATACTTGCTTCAGTAATATAATCCCTCATACTGTTTACTTGTAGGCGAGTACCATTGCACAACTTTGGAGGGATTATGTTTCGTAATAACATGATTGGTGCGCCAATTTTTACAGTAAGGGTATGCACTAAAATCGTCACTGCTTATTTCTTGTTTTACCTAACATAACAAAATATATGCTAAAACCTGGCCAGAGAACATATCTAAAAACTAAAAAAAAAGCACGTAAATCGGAATCGGTGGTTCTAGAGTTATAAAAGCGCATTAACGGACAGACAGACATACAGGCAGAGAGACTTTGCGCTTTATAATATGTAGGGATATATTATATATCTTGTCAAGAGATGGCGCTGCTATAATTGAATTAGTGACCTCTACGATTTAGCAGCATTCAAGTAGTAATTTCATGCTTTTTACCAAACAAGTGTCCAAAGAGAAAGGGTTTACGTATATCTTATGGTGAATAGCAGCGATATGGTGATACGGTAAAACGAACGCATGCGCATTCCGATTTTATTTCATTCTTACCTGAACCAAGATATATTTATTAAATCAATATCTCTTATTGTGTCTAAAAGCAAAATTGAACATCATGTTAATCTTGGACAAAACAGAATTTTTCAAATAGAAATTCGTGATATTAATTTTTGAAATATGTTAGAGACCATATGTACAGCCTCTATGTGTTTGCTTATAAGACATCTAAGAAACGTTGTTAATGAACGATTTGGCATCGCCTTCATATACAGGGTGTTTTGAATTGAGTACAGATTTTTTGGGAGATGATAGAAGAGGTCCTTAGAAGTATTTTTTGTCATATGAACATGGGGTCCCCACAGGCAGTTATTATTTTGTAAAGTTTAGGCAGGCATGTGATAGGTCGATATTTTGTGGGATATGTAGTGTTATGTGACTTTGGTACCGTGTATGTTATTTCTTGTGTGAGAAAGTGTGTAGATTGCTTATGTTAATTGTTATAAAATAAAATAATCTAGGCCTACCAACGTACGCTGCGTCCCGGTGTCATTTGATTGTTCAATGCAGTATTGTAAGTAAACGGAGCTGCGGGGACCCCATGTTCATATGACAAAAAATACTTCTAAGGACCACTTCTATCATCTCCCAAAAAATCTGTACTCAATTCAAAAACACCGTGTATATCTGAACGATTGCAAAATAGTCATTCAAATGCAGTTAATATATTTTTAGAAGTAATTAATTCCATTGACTTAACACTGGGAAAAAGTCGAAAAATTTCTACGACAAAGAGCAAACTATCGCAACAACGTATGCTAATTTTAAAAACTGTTGAACAAATAGTTAGAAATTAATAGCAGTACAAAGTTTATACGTTTTACATTTATATGTTATAACTAAAAAATACTAGAATATATTATTTGAAAGTGAGTGTATACATAAGCAATGTTTCCCGTTTCTCAATATTTATGGTAAAAAAAAATCTTCAATGAAACGTTTTTTTTAAGAGCCGCAACAATATCACTAAGTCTGCAATGATTCTGTCATCAAATCCAAGTTGTTTTTTTCCTTCATTAAAGCTAAACATCAAACAGTTCTCTTTCCAATTGTGCTTCTCCGCTCACATTGTCCTCTGCCCTTCAATTTAATTACTTTCTCCAGCGGACTGTTATTCAACTTGAGGTGGAATTTTTTCCTGCTGCTTCGACGTATATACCGTCCTTTTAATCTTTTTTCCTTTCCCTCTTGTTCTGTCTTCTGCCTCTTCTTACTCTCTTTTACTACTTATTTCCTGGGTTTGCTTTAAGTAAGAAAAGGCCTATTTCTCTTAAAGCAGGTTCAATTATCAGATGCGCTGGTCCGTAGAACTAGAAAAGCGAGTTTAGCGGTAAAAGTTTCGACAGCATCAGAAGGCGAACAACCCAGAGAGAGAGAGAGAGAGAGAGAGAGAGAGAGAGAGAGAGAGAGAGA
>JAHWFO010002284.1:2984523-3024698 GCA_023313115.1 Rhysida immarginata
AGAGAGAGAGAGAGAGAGAGAGAGAGAGAGAGAGAGAGAGAGAGAGAAGAGAGAGAGTGAGAGGATTTCTTCTTCTTCTTCTTTTGCAAAAACCTCCCTCCTTGCTCTATCCGACCGTATTGATCAAGTGGAAATGAACCGGAAAACCCTATCCGCTTCACGAAATCATGGTCGGTTTTGTTAATCCGACGGACCTTAAGAAACGCGTTAATTGAAAAGCAAACAGAGGCAGCGACAGTAGTAGTCGAAGGGGGGGCCATGAGTCGGGGTGAGGGTGTATGTGTGTGGAAGGGGAGGAGAGGATGGATTGACCGGACAAAAGAGAGGGGATTGAAGGGCAAGGCTGTCAAAACCCACTGTCATCCTCAGCCTGACAGGACGCAACGCCAAGAGGTCATAAAATAGAAAAGAATTGACAAGGAAAAGGGATGGTTCAAAGAGAGGAGAAGGGAAAAAAGATTGAGATGTAAAAATCAGCGCCGTATGTTATTTCATTTTCTCTTCATGTAAACTTTAAAACTGAATGCAAGAGAAGAACAAGACAAGAGAGGAAAAAATGTAAGAAAACTAATGCTCTTAAAATGATCCGATCGAATTTTAAAAAGTCTTTCAGATACGAAGGATCTCTACAATATTTGTGTCGCATTCACAAGAATACGGCAGCTATAAGAAATCTTCTATCAGTAATTTATACATTGGTTTAGTTTAACTTATCTACTACTAATAATATCCAACTTAATCTTCTCAGTCTCTCACATCTCTACATATTCGTTTCTTGTAAAGTGATATCTTCATGGTACCTATATTTTTGTATTTAGCCGCGAGAGTAGAGGGCAAATAGGTTTCGAGGATTAGATGCCTGATCATTTCTAGGAAATATTAGTTTTAAAAATCCATTAAAGAAACTACAACTGAATGATATTAAGCAATTTGTGGAACAATTTGTGGACAAATTGTTTGCGATGCCAATTATTAAGACTGAAAAACGATGGAAACTCCAAGACTGATGAAATTATTATTATTATTGCTGTTCTTTTGGAAGAACCAAACTCGGATCAAGTCCGGAAGCCAAGTCCCAGAGGCAGGCCCAAGAAGGCCAAAGCCCTAGGGAAGAGAAAAATCACGTGCTCATGGGAGTATTAATATTTGTGTGTAGGAATTTCTTTACTAAGAGATAAGTTATTAGTATCTCCACTGGGATAATATAATTTTTAGTGTGAGATCATCTGTTCCTAAGTTGTAACGTAACTGTTATAATGGCAGCAACACGTTTGTCGTGCTTAAGGCAGTTTGGTGTACGGCATTCCATATTAGCTGTAGCTACGTTGTTCCAGACTTTGATTGGCATTTAAGAGCAAGGTAGTTGGATATAATTGTGGTGTTCTAGTTAGTATATCTGAGTTTGTCTTGTATGAGGGGAGAGATTTTATCATTTTCTCACAATATGTAACTAACAGATGGTTGATATAAGTTAAACTTCGAAAGAACTCTTTAAATTTGGCCCTTTAAATGATCTTAAAATCCCATTCTTGTTGTAGTAATCGCTTATGAGGGCTTGTTTGTGGAGAAGGCTTCACGTCGTTTTAGGCTACTCTTGAAATAATAATAATTGGAAAATGGTCTTAGGAGGATTTTTTCACGCCATTACCTCCGCTATTGATGAATAAATAGAGAAAAACAGTAAAGAAAATTCCACGGCTTGGACTCGAAGGTCCCTGGTTCGAGTCCAGGCCGTGGAATTTTCTTTACTATTTTTCTCTATTTATACTCTTTGAAATGTTTGTTAGCAAATACTTCATTTTTACATAGCGAGAATTTGCTCTTTTATTAAGTACGAGGTTCATTCGGAAATGATTGTGCAGCTACAATGGCGCCATTGTGCGGATACAGAGAAATGGGTGTGTAGATACTGATACTAGTACTCCACGTACTCGCTAGATTGCCATCTAGTTGTTTTTAATTGAATTGTAGCAGTTGTAAATACATTAAGTAGCGAATGCTTGTTATCTGTTCATTGTGAAGTGGGGAAGCACGTGGACAAAATGCAAGGTGAATGTCACAAATTTTTGGAGAAGCTCGTAACTGGAGAGGAATCATGGTATCACTACCATGCACTAGACAAGAAGCGACAATTGTTCAATTGAAACATCCGGAAGTCCCCAATCCAAGAAATTTTGCGCTGCTCCATCTGCGGGAATAAGAATCTTCGACTTTTAAGGGTCTCACGCTATACCTCGCTGTTGACGGTTATACCTAAGATGGCTCGAATGATGGTGACCATTTGCTTTTCCGCGCTGCTCCATCTGCGGGAAGGCAAATAGTCATTATCTTTCGAGACACCTTAGGCTCAGGGACTGGCTTCTAAAAGGTACAACCGTTAATAGCGAGGTATAGCGTGAGACCCTAAAAAGTCGAAGATTCTTAATCCCGATGAACTGCAAGTAGCTGTTCGTGAGTTCCGGACGCCTTTATGAAATTGTCATGAAAATGGCAAAAGTGCATTTATATTGTTGGAATATATTGAGCATTTCCAAGTGTTGGAGCTGGAGTTCGATAATAAATAATGTTATTAAAAATAAAATTGTAAACATTTCCGAAAGATCCTCGTATATGCCCTTTCAAGCGCTGAGATCGAGACCCCTGAAGCGGCTAGTCTATTGATGAAAATGGGTGAGAAGGATGGAGAAAGATGTTGGATTTTTTTCACTTGCGTGAATTGAGTCACGAAGAAACAATTCCTCTCTCTCCCCTTCCCAACTCATTTTCATCAATGGACTGGTCGCTTCAGGGATCTTGATCTCAGCGGTTGACTGTACCGTCAATGCAATCACCATTCGCCAAGAACTGTGCTCCCTGGTTTTCTTTGGCCGTGTTGCTGCCCATGCCGAAAGTCATTTTTAATTTATTATTGTTAAGAAAATAGAATCTTTTTGTGCATTTATTTATTTTTTTCTCGTTTAGCATTAGTTGCCACCGTTATAAAGCCTCCCACATGTTCATTCGCAAACACAAGCACAAACTCACACTATTTCCATATAACCATCGACTATGGCATCAATTTTTAGTCTCCGAGGTAACGAGACAAAAAAATTCATGAATTTAAAGCACTAAACGACTGATCGACTGATTAGATGATGAAATGCAGCGGGGAAAATATAAAAAGCAAGTTACTAAGCTGTTGACGTGAAAGTGTGGCCAACAGTGACAATATCAGCAATAGTCAACAGCCGGAAAAAGATTGGAATCATTTCATTCGATTACCCTGAAGCCGACAGCAGTCTGGAGAAGAATGACAACAACAAGAATGAATCGATTCGTTTTGGAGTACAGTGCTGGCCGCTGCAAGTGCTTCTGATCTGTGAATTTTGAAGACTTCGCAATGACACTTTGTGGATAGTCCAAATGGTGAACGGTGAAGAATCCCATAATGATAAATGGAGAGAAGCTTAGAAGAGTGATGAAAAAATGAAATTTTATAGAAAAAGGCATAAAACCGAAACTGTAGCTTTGAAGAGGAAACTAAAACTTCAAACCATATTCCTTACGCAGTTTTCAAAACCATCCTTGAGAAAGGGTGTCATGCTGACTGGCATATCGTATAACTATTCAAAAGAAAATAAGAAAATAACCAATTTTCTGTTTAAAACGATTCGGAGTATTCGGTGAGTTTTGCGGATGCAAGGAAGAAGAAGACTACTTTAAATCCCAAGATACGGAAATATCCCCTCCAAAATCTCATTTTCCTCGAATACCATCACATAAGCAGACAAATATCAAACGCCCATGATATTTTGGCTTTACTTTTTTTTTCAAAAGAATATTAGACTTGACAACACTCATCTTATGAAACCGAGTGTTGTCAAGTCTAATATAGGCTAATTCCCCTTGAAAACACTTTATGAGTATAAAATTCAAAACTAGACGATAATCGTTATCTCTATGCATGGGTTTAGGTAACTTTGGCAGCCGTTAACAGTGATAAACTCTATTTCAATCGAAAGAGATTAGCTCATCGAACAATTGGAATAATATGGATTATGGATTTTTCATTCAATAAGGATGGAGTTGGGAGTTTATTGCTGAACTGTCGGATGAACTATATATGAATTAAAGGATAACTGCAAAGTGTCAAATTTAATTTAAGATTGAGGTACGTTGTAATTCGAAATGTCCCATCCGATGATGCGCATTTTCTTATGTTCTCTGAGAAATTAAAGTCTTTTCCAAGTGCAGTATCTCAATGAGTAAGCTGATATTTTACGAAATATTGTGAATTAAAATTCCATTTCTCTTCAACATAAAGTTTTATCCTTTTTTGAGCCGGCTCGGTGGCCGAGAGCGCTAAGGTGCATTTATCGTTTTCGGAACCAGCAAGTCACTAGTTCGAATCCCGCCGAGGGCATGGATGTTTGAATTTATCCCTTTTCTGACATTTCCTCTCGAGAAGTTGGCATCAGGAAGGACATCCGGCCGTAAAGATCATTGCCAAATCAAATAACAACAGCGACTCCATGCGAATGATGGGAAAAGCTAAGGACGAAGAAGAAGATATAGATTCCATTTCTCTTCCATTCATCAGGACAAATGTTCAACCAGGAAATACACAATTTAGAATAATTAAAACTATAATAAATTATTTATAATTGCATAACGCAACGAATTATACAGTATACCTTCAAAATATATAAAGAATAGGGTACCTCAAGAAAAAAATTATCAAGTTGCGGTTTCATAATTAGAAAAATATTGAAAAATACCGCAATAGAAATTTAATCCAGAAAATTTAGATAGATTAATACTATGTGAATATGATCTGCAGCAGTTGCTGTAAAGCACTTCTTTTTAATACGGAATACGGCAATAGTTGAAGTAAATCGCATAAGGAAACATAGTCAATATTTGGGTTAAACATCTAAGGTAATAACTAATGAATGAAGGTAATAATATGAAAAAAACGGCAAGGAAATTTCCGCGGCCTGGATTAGAACCAGGATTAGAACCTCTATCAAATGGGTCACCGCGGACTTGATATAGCAAAGTTATCTCCAAGCATCCTAAATTTAATAAGGCAGGTCCATTGAAAGAGATGAACTGTTTTAGTCCGCAGATTGGGAATTCCTCTCTCCTGATGAAAACTTTACCCGAGTTGGTGGAGGCAACGAGCTGGATATTCCTGATTCCTGGTTCGAGTCCAGGTTGTGGAATTTTTCCTTCCGTTCTTCATTTTATTATTTTTACCTTATGTTGGAGCATTAACTGCAGTTCTTATTTATTACTATCTAATGGATAACCCGATATCTATGGACATACAAATGCTAACTCTTTCGCTATGTAGATGAACTAGATTAATTTTAGAGATATAATATCATAAGCCTTCTTCTACTCATACAAACATGTCTCCTAATCTTCTTCAAATGATGCTTTAAAATAACAATTCCTTTCATATCAACATAAATCAGCGTAGATAATAATGAAAATTAAATAGAGCTGGATAACCACAAACATTAACATTAAAATATTAACAAACCACAGAAAATGAAAATTAAATTCTAGTCGTCAAACATAAAGTGTATTAATAAACTGCATATGAAATTACATTGTCGTTGAAGAAAGGCGTAGATGTATGTAAATTGGCATCTGCCCATTAAATTATTTAAAATTTACAATTTACAAAGTTGAAAAATTAAAATTGTTACCGACAACATAAAATATTCACGTAATTAACCATGGGCGGTTTTAAGATAAAAGGCCCATGCGGCATTCCCCTTTGGTTCGGTGAACAATATTATAGTGTTATGGGAGTTTTAGGGCCCCTAGAGGGTTCAATTTGGCAGTGGCCCAGGTGCCTAAGCTCTCCGTCCGTTAAATCCGCCGCCGCCTCGGCTTCATCATTCCTGCCTTCGACAGATTATCAATCGATTGCCGAAGAGTTTTACAGAAATTCGCCCGACAAATCGTTCGATCGCCAGCTAAATTTAAACATTACCACCTGAGAAAATAGTCATCGTCTGTTGTTCAAATTGTCACGGTGCGTGTAAAATTTTATTACATTTCCAAGTTTAAATTAAACGGGCGATAATATACATTTCGAAATTAAATTACATTTCCTGAGAAACGTCGGTATTCAGACTAAATGCCTAAAGGTGAATTGATTGATAACGTGGGGAAGTAATATTTGAAAACCCAAACAAATTAAACTAAATTCAGAAAAGAATGACATTCTTTGAATTAATTTTATATTTTCGTAGCTTAAATGTTCAAATAAAAAAGCGATAGAAAATATTATTCTCTATTAGTTTACGGCAACATTTACAAGTTTTAAACTCTCTTTATTTAGATGAATCGATATATTTTAATTTATAAAAGTGAATTTTCTATAGGTATATTACAGACTCACTTTGACCATTAATTCAAAAGTTTTTTTTTTAATTTAATGAATTATCAAATAAGATATAACTTACATTTCGCAGAGGTCATGAATTTCTGGATTCTATTAATAATTTCATAAATGACACTTACCTAAAAATAAAGAGAAATGCAATCATTAGATTTTTGTATAAGTTGAATGCAATTTGACTTATATATAGTATGTTGTACAAAAGACAAAACGAAATGAGTAGTTAAATATAAACAGATATGAATTGCGAAAATAGATATTTGAGAATTAGAGATATCGGAAATATAAAATATTCGGTTATTATGTAGAGCCTTAAGCAGATAAAAAGAGGATATATTAAGTTATATAATGGAAAATAGAGTTATATCTAATTGTGATTTCCATAGAAACTACAGTAAAACCTGTGCTAACGACCACCTGAGCTTAACGATCACTTTTGCTTGGTCCCGCATAAAGTTACATGGGAAATCTGTTAGCGTAACGACCACCTATCTAACGCGACCAGCGACCGTCATTTTTGATCCCTTCTGTATCTAAACCTTACTAAAAAATCTGTCTATAACGACTACTTACGCAACCAATTAGGTCATAACCTAACTGCCAAACGATATCACTACACATTTTTTAAGTAATCAACCAATCAGGTGCTAAACTAAGTGCCAATTATACCATACAGTCAGAGTCAAGATATTCAAATACGTAACCAATGGTTATTTTATTCTAATGAATTTGTTTACTATATCTAACAACTGGAGAGTGGTTGCGAAAAATCTTGTCTAAAAATAACGACCGCTTCGCATATTGTGTGCGACCGATCAGACTTCAAAGTCGGGCTCTATCTGGTCGAGTGGAATCAAACTTGCAGACAAAAATTCAACTCTTTAGCTCTCGGGATAATCAAATGTTTTTAATCGTAATCGTACTCGTCGAGTTCTAACGTAGTTTCAGTTTTAAATCATCATCATCGAAGCTGTGTAAAAGCACAAACGCACAGAATTATCCACTAGGAAACTGTTCAACCACACTATGTGACCTGCTGGCGAACGGGAGCACTTTATGGCAACACCATGGATGTACTCGAGAAGCATTTTGAAGATTTAATTTTCACTAGAAAGACAAGAAAGTGTAAACAAATAACTTAGATTCATTTATACAGAAATGAACATACCTGGTTTTATTCATATTTGTTGACTGTAATTTTTTGACTGAACCTGTTTATAAGACCACCTGAGCTTAACGACCACTTTTGCTTGGTGGTCGTTATAGACAGGTTTTACTGTAAACATCTTCAAGTCATCCAAACATTTTCAAAGAATTGCCCAACCGACGACCATGCATCTTAGTCATCGAAAGCAATAACCGGACATTATTATGTTTCTATTCTTTATACATGCCAGATTAAAGAATCTTATGAACATCTGAACTCTTCAAATGATAATATCTGACTTTTATTCTCATATAACGCTAGGTATATCAATCTAAAAAACATTATGCTCCATAAGCACGCAAAGAACCAAACCTCTTTCCCACAATAAAGCTTTATTCCTCATGAACGCTTAGCGTTCGAAATGTGCATTCATGAGGAATAAAACTTTATTGTGGAAAAGCGGTTTGGTTCTTTGCGTGCTTGTTGATGGTAAATATTTAAATATCCACAGAAAAGGTAATATTTAAATATTGATCCACAGAAAAGGTAATATTTAAATATTACGCTCCATCCTTGTACATGGAAGCGTTTCTAATTTTCCCACGTGGGAGTCATTAATATATCACTATTAAAAGTATGTATATGCTCGAATATCCTTTGCATCAATAGCTAAAAACATAATTCGAAAGTTTTACAAACCTCAATTCCATAAAAGCATGAAAACATGCGATGCAGCCAAAATATTGATACACTGACGTATTTAATTTATTTTATTTCAAAAGAAGATACTTTATTGGGTAGGTGTTAAACATTTCGGAACCAAACTGGTGATTGCAATACACTCCAAAAATCTTGGGACAGTGGTTGAATTACCATTGACTGACATCTCCCATTCTTCAGATCACGCTTTGCAGCCGTCGAGAGACATAAGATACCAATTTCTGCACTATTGCAATGGGAATTTGTTGCCATTCTTGCAGTACGAAAGTTTTCAGCTGTTGAACTGTTCGGGGTCGTCCTTGACGTAACTTCCTCTTGATAATTCGTCATATATTCTCTATTGTGGACAAATCGGGACTGCAGGCAGGCACATTTAACATCCGAGTTCGTCTATTGTGTAGCCACTGTCCTGTAATGCGAGCGGGTGGGATTTAGCATTATCTTGTTGAAATAGAAAGGGGCGGGTTCCAAAAAGGCGTCACCGAGAAGGAACATGTTCTTCTAAAATTCCAATATGTGCTTCTGATTAACGATGCCATTGCAGATGTGCAAGTTTCCCAATCCATTGGCACTCGTGCAGCACAGACCATTACTGTAACAGGCAGGATGGTCCTTTTCCTCTTTGGTCCTAAGTACACTCCGACGATTTTCGCCAATAACAACCGTAAATGTAGAATCATCGGACCACAGAACATGTTGCAACTGGCCGTCAGTCCAGTTCCGATGGGTGTGTCCCTAAGCCAGGAGCCTATGTTTCCGCAGTGTGTTTATGAACAGCTTTCGTTTTGCATGCTAGAGCTTCAACTTACATTTTGTGATGTAGTAGCGAACGGTATTCACGATAAAGGATTTTGATAGAATCCTCGAGCCCATTTCGCAATTTTTTGTCACCGTTGAATGTCTATTTTTAATGCAGTGACGTCTGAAACCCCAAAGATCACGAGCAGTCAGGATAGATCTTCGTCCTTGCCCTTTACGAACGGTGGTATTTCCGCTTGTCTTGTACCTATTAGTAATATTATGAACTGTAGATGACGGAAATCCAAGATTCCTGGCTATTTCACGCTGAGATACGTTGCTTCTAAATCGTTGGCTTGTTCTATTGTGCATATGTTGACCCAATGCCTTGCCTCGACCCATGATGTCGTGTAAATGACTGGCCGCACATTGCATTTTGCATTTAAAAAGGGAAAAGTTATGACATAATGTTCTCCAGAAGTTTTGAGAATATTCATGTCACTTCTATGGTTTTCGGTGTGGTCTTTTCCTTGTGTCCCAACTATTATGATGCATGTTGCCAATGGCAATTTCATTAAAAAATTCTATAAGACCAAAAAAGAGATAGTCATTTATAAATTGTATACCTCTTTTACTTCAGTCACTTCAAACGCATTTATTATTTTTAATTTTGCTAATATATATTTAGTCAATCATGTTCTATTTGCATTTCTCATATTGTCCCAACTTTTATGGAAATGGATATTGTAATTAAACTTTCATAACTAAATTTTAAATGAAAAATTAAACACTGCTTTAAAATTGGTGAGCTTTCATGAAGTTGCTTAATGCAAAAGTTTAATTTAAAAAAATTAAAAATTAATTTAACGTAATGGCTTATATAGTTTGAAAGGCTGGGTTAATATCAGCTAAAATCGATATAAATTTCATATTTCGTCCATAATATCAAGTGGTGGATATCAGATCCAAAAATTTTATACCGAACAATTACAATCAAGTTTCAATTTAAAATCCTATTTCCTCTAATGGCGGGGAATGTTTACTAATATTTAAACGAATAACCATCGAATGGAGAATTGATCGCTTCAAATGAAAAGATGGTGAAAGTAAAATCGATCGATAGATTTGCATTATTCAGAAGAGACAAGCACATTTCAACGCGTATCAGAACCTCTGTACACAACGAAGCATGTACCTTCCAGTTTCACCAAAATGCTTCCTGTATGATTAAAGCAGCTGCACAAGCATTTTCGTGTTCATATTTTTTGATATACATCTTAAATAATTTGAAATTCTAATAATTAAAAATAAAAAGTGGATGGCTTTTGACAGTCAGGAGAGGGAATAGGTATATCTCTAATACCTCTCCTGGAAACGTTTGATTTTAGTCATAAAAAATTAAACAATAACAAAAATCACTTGGTGGCTATTTTCTTATGACCACCAAACAATTTTTCAAAATTGCTATGACTTTATGTTTTTGTCTCTAGGTGGCGATGTTTGTATAAAAAGGACTGCTAGATCCTTGCAGTGATAGGCATTGTTGGCAAATGATAACTAAAAGGTTGGATTTGACAGAATTATTAACGTGGAGTAATCATGAGTGCTCAAAATAATGATGAATCAGCAAAACGGCTGCGATTGTCTTGTGTTCGAGAGCCATTGTTGTTATGATTAACAGAGAATGGACCACAGTACAGAAGCCGGGGCTCAACGAAAGTATGTAGTCGTCCATGGTATGCTCGAGCTGAGAAGAGAATTAACAGACTCGTTCAATTCAACAAAAAATCAAACGGCATGTCAAATTACAACTAACTTTAATCAGGGATCACTTTCGATGGCCTCACAACGTACACTTAAACCCACATTAATTACATCGTATTGGATGCGGTAGCCAAAGGCCTATTCATAATGCTTCGCAGTCTGCAGCGAACAAAAAGAAACATCTCCAGTTCGCACATGAATTGGAAAGATAGTAACTGGAAAACATTTACTTTGGTTCGACGTATCACATTTTCAAATACACCATGCACATGGCAAGGATGCAGATAGTGGGAAAACAGCACGAAAACAAGGACCTTAGGTATATTGTCACAACACTCCGAGATGGAGGCAAAATTATGGTGCGGGGCCTTTTTCCGTAGAATTGTTAATTGACGATTCGTGTGGAGCAAGGTTGACTGACTAAAGGTATTTAATTATGGTCAAGCATATTTCAACGCCATCAGTGCTCTTGTATACAATGCAGCATGTACTTATAGCTTCATCAAAATGCCTCATGTAGGATTAAAACAGCTACAGATGCCACTCAGTCCACTCAGTTATCATGCCAGCTTACTCATTGGAGATGGATTCCTTCAGCAGCAAAATGCATCTTGCTGAATTGCTCAAAAAAGACTTCAGGCAGCACCTTAGAGAATTGGAGAGTGCGGTTCATTAGATAGACAAGACTTTTCATCTATCAACATCGCCAAAAGCGCTATGCCAAAGCAGTATCGAGGGCAAAAGAGTTATGTACTCAAAAGTGGTGTTTATAAAATTGGCCAAGAAGTGTACATATTAATAAACAGTAGACGTATAATAAACTGGTCACTGAGAGTATACAAGGTGGGCCAAAAATCAGTTACCACCCATACAATTTCAAAACGACTGCAGATACAACAAATCTGTTGTAGGCAACATATAGGAATTTAGGTAGGAACTAAACAATACTGGTGTAAAATTTGATCTTTAACCAGACAATTGGTAACAGACTTTTGACCCACCCATCTACCTTTAAATGAACATGTAGATGCAGAAAAACAAATGTTTTTTTTTAAAAAAATTTTGGTAGTTACGATGCAGGAAAAGGAAAGAAAAATTACGCGACTTGGACTAAGAAACACGACTATCCATGTCGGTACTCCAAATAAATGAACTATCGCGGAATGTTGTTAATCTTATGTCTTTGTGGAATTCTATGAAATAATTTGATAGCCCAAAAGCAGAGCGGGCCCCGGAGTCAAATGTCATTTTATTATATGGCTGATTTGGGTTAATTTGCGGAAATCTTCAGAAAATTAAGAAATAAAATTAGAAATTAATCTTAGATTTACTGCCTAAAATGAATATTGACTAAAACGAGCTTTCTACCATTTAAAGATAAAGAAAAGTCGCAAAGCGGGAATTCTAAAGAGAATGTTTTAGAGAAGAACGCGACAGTACTGATTGAATGATCACGTTTTGCTGATTTAAACTTTGATCTTTGTTGGAAGAGATCAACTAGAGTCATCAAGCTTTCAGTATTTGATGCCATCTTTGAGTGATGCCGAATAATTGGCTTAAAGAGTGTTTTGATGTAAAATATCAAAAAAGTCATTTGTTAATATTACTTAATTCTAGCCCTTTGTCATTGAAAAGAGCAGGGTGCTTCAGGGGTTAGCCAAATGTCATTTCCAATTCAACCACATCAATTAGCTGCCGGTAAGCACAAGAATCCTTTTGCATTCGCTCGAAACTCCCAAAATGCTATTGTCGTAAATTAAAAATAGCTCTGCGTAGATAAACATTTAGAAAAAGTTCTATTCGATATACAAATTAAGAAAGATTGCGTTTCATTCTATTCCTTTATTTAGGAGTGAATAATCGAGCAATTTCTGCGAATAAATCTCATTTCTTTGAGAGAATAAGCAGTAGTCAACCTCTGTGTGTGTGTGGTTTGTGTCTCTTCCTTGTAATATCTCCCTAATGATTTATTATACCACCGTATTCCCCCATTCTTTTGGCGTTTTCTTATTGAAAAGAGCCGAAATTGTTATTTATGGCTGGTGATGACTTTCTACGCAAATTTATTCCCTTTCATCTACGATTTTCAATTCCAGATAGAGAGAAAGTTCCGCGTGAATAATAGAGCCAATTTCCCACATGAGCTATTCATTTCGCCGAAAACTCTCGGATAACGTTGGAAGGTAGATGCGAGTAATTATGCTGTATAGCGCTTAAGGGAGAGAGAGAAAGAAAAAGAGAATCGAAAGAAAGTAAGACTTTTCGAGACTATATTTTAAAAAGAGAATAAAAAAAGTCCAGATTTTTCTCGAGAAGAATTTCTTAGCAAACGAGACAATATCTCTTGAGAAGAGAAATTAAAACCGCGTGGCATCGAATTTATGAAGCCAATACCTTTTGCATTTTTGAAAAAGGAGTCAAGTTTAATTCTTTTTACTATCTTGTTCTCATCCCACTTCTTCTCTCTCTCTCTCTTCCTCTCACTCTATTACGTTTTTAAATTCATCCCGTTATTATCATTGAAGAGGGGGTGGGAGGAATGTGAAGAAGTGCTCGAATTTTAATTAGAATCGAGAACCCTACGTTTCGATCCATATTTTCAGTCTTTTTTCCTTTTCTAAGAAATAATATTCTCCGTTCTGACAGAAGCTCTTAAGAGGTTCCAGTTTATTCGGTGTGAATATTAAAAACAAGACGATCCCATCCGCCACGAAGACTCTGTAGGGCAATCACGACCCATAGCCTGCCGTTTCATAATTAATTTATGCGGGGGCGTAGGCGATCACACATTGAGTTATGAAGATATGAAAAGATCGGGAGGGGGGACCCTCGAAATACGGTTGGATGTTGGCGCACGGGAAACACATCGAGATAGGGATTGAACGAAAGAAAGAAAGAAAGAAAGAAAAGAGAGAAAAGGTTAGGGATGCATTACTGCCTTCCATTCTCTATCTCTGGTGCGCCTTCTACCGTCACGTAGCAACAAGGGTAGATATTAAACGACCTCTTGTGAACGATGCGAGAACTTCCGAAGTCATTTATTTTTCTCGTGAATGACGCTTTAATAAGATAGCATCCCCCTTCGCCCAGTAACCCATAATGCAACGGGACGGAGGTGAGGTGAGGCGGCGTGACTTCATGAAGACGCAAAGCACCCAGGAGGGTGTTCATTTCCGAAGCGGGTTTCGCCAACCTCTCCCCCCCCCCCTTCCCAACCTTCTACTGCTTTCTGACGGCCTCTCTTATTCAATAAACGGCTAAGAGCCCCCATCACTCCGCCAATTGTATCACACCATTTCGATATATGGGGGTTATCCCCCTCCGCAACGCTCACTTTCTCTGCCGAAAGTCGTATTTCCTTTTGTTGCCAGTATGATCCACGGCGACACGTACGTAGCGCAACAAAGTTTCTATAAGGTAATTAATGGTGCAAGTTCTAAATGCAATCATTACTGCTTAAAAGTCAATTAACAACTTAAAATTCATTTCTATAAGGAAATTTAACATTTAAATATTTTAGGAATGGATTTAAAATTGGATCTCCAATAGATCTAATGGTTATTTAACATGCTCGACACCACAAAAGTTAAAAGAGGAATAGATAGATAGATAGACAGGGTTTACGTAAATAAGAACTATATTATAAAGAGAAATTTAGAACACTGATTATACTTGCTAATATCTGTAAAAGCGCTTATAAAAATTTCTTAGACTGTGTTCACACCATAATCCGAGGATTGAGCCGAATTTGTTTACGGAGACGAGAATACACTTACTGTAGTCTACTGAAACCCATTTATCCATCACCTATTGTGCTCTATGTGACGGCCCTTTCTTCTAGCAAATCGCTCGACAGCTTAGTTTACACAGTAAGAGGCTTCTACGGAGAACAGCGAGGTCGATTCTGTTCCGCTCTTCTTGACAGGTTTTCCATAATTCAGAAAGCGTTCTTGGATATCTTGTATGAAGAACTCTTTTAAGGAGATCGAATTCACAAAAATCCATGGGAGTGGCATCAGGTGACTTAACAGAGATATATGACAAGGAAATGGTACACTAGTATACTACAAATCATTGTCGCCGGTTGGAGAACGAAAGCATGTGCATTACATTGAAGGGTATTAGGGATGTTGATATATGGGATTTAAGGTGCAATGACAAAGGATAGAGACACTACATTCATATACAAGAGCATTGGTCATCCCTGCACGTACATTATACTATGAATGTAACGTTGCAACTTCTGTCTGGAAACGAACGTATGATACACACCCACCAACAATGAAAACTATCACTCCATCAAGTGTAGTGAAAATATTTAAAGATTTCTTCAGCCTACCAGAGGAAACACCACGCTACTTGATCTGATAAAATTTGACCAACTCAAGAAGGACTTGTTCGAGGAGGACATAATTGTGGAGGAAGTCCATACACTCGTCCATGATGATGCATTGTCATCCGATGAAAACATAGACAGCAACTTTGGAGATGACACCACCAACATATGACGATCAATCGAGTCCTCTTGAGAAATGTTGTAAAGATGATTGTGGGCAACCTGTATTCATGAAATGTGCTCACTGTGAGAGTTGCTTTTGTTTGGATCCTTGTTTACTTCCAGAACTACATATTTATTTCTATGCAATGTATATGCATAAGTGTTTATTTTCATTTGTTTTATTTTTATTTCCCATCCCTTGCACCTTTGTGATTCTACATTATTTCTTACGTACGTTCGAATGACATCTCAGACATCGTGCTCCTTGCAACAACTATTGGTATCGTTCCTTTGTGAGAATGGGATAAACTTAATCTCATTTTTCTGTTCCATTCGAGCGCAGTACTGGATGCTTTGTCCTGGTAGATGTACACGTCCTTCGCTCTAGGGCCATATAACTGTGGGATATCGTTACTATATATGTGTCCCAATACATTTTTCTGATAGTAAACAACATTTATCTTTGCTCTAGATCCTACCTTTTTGATGGTTAGACGTCCACTGTAGCTGTACCCAGCAACCATCATGAATCCTTTTGGAAAACTCTCGTTACATTGACGCACCCAGTTAGATCGAGTCGTATCACCCTATTGTCGATATAAAATTGCATGTGTCTTGGTAACAAAGCGTAAACTCGGACCTGATGACGGCGTTCTAATTTTAAATATTGACGAATACTACGGTTTACCAATGCAACAGAGGTTGCAATCTTGCTTGCAATATTGTGTTAGTGGATTTTCCATAAGGACTAGATCTGCTCTGTTCGAGTGTTAGTCTTAGTACGGGAAGAACGGGGATGCATTTTTCGTTCGGCAGAGCTAACTGTTGATGGTTTGGGTCCATTTGCCATCTGCTTTTGATAACTTTACTTATACCAATCTTGGAAATAATGAAACGTTTTACTTTATGTTGTTCTATTACTCTGGAATAAGAGTAACCAGTGTCGGAAAGAGCTACGATTTACTCCTCCCAGTGCCATTCAATTTTTGAGGGCATTTTTGCAGTAAACTTGAAAATAAATTCGATTATTACCGACTTCACGAATATGGAGCATGAGGCAGCACGGTGTACCCTTCAATGTCCAGAATAAACAGTATGGCAACTGACATATGGGCGTTCGTTGTCCTGTTGGAGAAGCACACCGCCAAACGGCTACTAACTCGTATTCGAAGCAACCGCTCTTTACCTCCAAAGAATCCTCAATATGCTTCACATTTTCTCGCTTTATCTACGAACGCATCCACATGCTTGCATATTTGACTGGGCAATTACACACACACAAATACAAAAGTTGTTTTACGAACGTTCTAAAACTTTATAACTGCCAGAAGCGAACATTTAATTACATTAGTGATTACATGGACCGAGGAAAAGTAAATACATAGTGTTTACTTTATTCTAATTATTTGTGATATACAATTCCATTTAGTTCTATATGCATAATTTATAATTTACATGAAAATTTATAATTATAAATGCAGTTTGAGCTCTTTGCAAATGTATACTCATTTGTCAATTTACGTCATGCACAAAACGATCTTTGGAGCATTAAATTGCTTGCATTAAGTTCCTAAAGAGCTACCAACAGATAACATATGAAACTGCTCATTCAGTCGGATATTCTTTCCTTTAGATTTGAATGTGAATAACAGCAAAAATATGAATAATAAGACTGGTGCTGTGGTTACTTACAGTTTGAAAAACCAGGAGACACAGCAAAAAATATGTTGAGGGAGTTATAAAATTAAAAAAAGTAGAAATAAATTTCATTACTTCAACTATTAATTACTATTTTATAACGTAAATAGCAATCCAAAATACATTTACATTTACCTGTGATTTGAAATCTTTCAACGAGTTAAAAATTCAAATATTTACGTACCATAAAAATCAAATCTACAAAAACATCAAGAGATCAGACCAATTAAGAAATTTTCACTGGAAGACTGAATCCAAAAAAAATTCTCATTTAGTTTGTGTGATCTCTTGATATTTCTGTAAACATTAATTCTTAAGTAGTGAAATTTATTTCACAAAATTTCACTAATTATATATAGATCTGCCTTTTGAAGTTTAAAACACAATGAAAATTATATTAGTAATTATAATAGGAGCTTAAAAAGTTCCCAGAATTCTAGTACAGCACTATAATCACTGGCAGTAGGCTTATTTTAGGATCTTGTAGAGGTAGGTCGTCCCATTCGATTTGATATCCTCCATGTTTATGAAACGCGTCCCCTTCATGCTCATTTTCAGAGTAGAGAAAGGCAAAGGAATTAATTGTCCCTTGGAGCAATATCTGGACAGTACAGTTTTTTCTGGTAAGGAATTCCCCTCAACAAGTGATGCGTGGCTCTCTGCGTTATTGTGATGTTGAAACGCTCTCCACAAGAAACAGAAAATTACCAATTTAGTGGAATTACCCAACTGAAGAGATTACTAACTAGAAACAAACTGTTAGCAAAGATTTCCTGAGATATAGGTGCAGGATCACAGTGAATAAAACAAAAGCCCTAACAAGAAAAATCCTTAAAAGAAAGGAACGAAGAACCTACTAAATAGCGACGATAAAAAAAATACCTCCGCCTACTGACACATGTGCGCTTTCTACGAATTGCATCAGATAGCCTCTACAAAGTTTACACGTAGAAATGACAAGTAACAGTTTGTCCAGATGGTACTAATTCAAGCTGCGTCATCGATGTTGAAGAAAACAACATCTAATTAACACGCACTAACTTAGATGTTGCAAAAGACATGCTAAGCCTTCCATGATAAAATTGCGTTCGATATACTATCTCTTATTCCCCTTCTGCAGGGCTGTTCCTTGTAATTACAATCTCATGAAAGTAAAAGGTATCAAAGAATAAACACATTGAAAAGAATCACCACATATATAATATCCAAAGAAAGACAATTTTGTGTACAATATAAGACAAGATTCAGAAGACAATTTTATGTACGTGGACATTCGTATCGTTGTTATATTTTTATTTGCTACTTTTAAACTTTTATGAAGTTATAATAATAATTATTATTTAATGCAAACATTTATTCATATAAAAATCTCTGTATTGTATTATTACATTCAAAAATTCATTTTCAGTGTTTTTTTGTCCGTACTGGATATTTATTGCTTTGGCTTCATAAAGCTTTACCAGGATGCAGCAGTATCATCAAACACATTTCCTTTTGTCCGTCAGATTTTTGACGGGAGTTTGTCAGCGTGTAGTAAAAACGTTATCTTCCTCCTCATATGAAAACAGTGGATTGAACTGAAGACCTTATTCAGTAACGAAACAAAAGAAATGGTCTCCGAGATCAAATGATAAACAAGATATTTTTTTCGTAATGCTTTTTGTGTCCAATTTGCGTGAACGGCAGACATCTAGGTGGTATTAAAGAAAAATAGAAGCACCTTTCTTCTTCTTCGCAGCCTTCGTCACCATTATAAATTATGGATACTTCCTGCGTAATAATAGAAGAGATGAGGTCGTCACTTCACTTGACCATAAGAAAATTAATTCTTCAAATTATATATACATTTCAATCGCCAAATGACCTTCTTCTGTATAATACACATATCCAACGTTTACACGAGTTATATATATATAATAAAGAAACCAATAAGAGGCCAAGAATACTCAGTACTTGTCTTCGGTGAACAATAACTAATTAATAGCTAGCTAGATGGTCAAGAGCACTAAGGCGCAGGCCTTGTCACTTTCGAAACCAGCGAGTCGCGGGTTCCAAACTCGCTGATGTTATGGATGTTTGTGTTTGTCCTTTTACAAAAAGCTTGGAGTACCGAGCAAAACCTCAGTAGGCTGATTTTTTTTTAATAGATCCAATGGTTACTTAACATTTCGACACCGACAAGGTAAAAAAAAGGATAGAAAAGAGAGAGAGAATTAAGTAATAAAATTCAGCATGTTTTACCAATTCGTCAAGTCCAGTGGTTTTCTGTTTTGGTTCCTAGTTTATCGGGGGGGGGGGGTGAAGATTTCGAATGAGTGAAATTATACATACATATATGAAGAATTAATTTTTTCGTGGACATTTGAACTGACGACATCCTCCCCTCAGTTATCTGGATTATTATTATTATTATATGCGGTGCAACAAATCACTGTCAATGGCTAGAAGATGCATTGGTTATATGATATCGCCTTACGTAGAAGTCAACTGGAAATGGGGGAAGACCACAACTTTCTTCACGTACCCTCATCCGCTCCATCGTCTCTTCAAGAGGTTTGTTCGTGCACTAACCGCCTTCCTTAAAATCTCTTATAAAAGCTGTTAATTTTGCATTGTTGCGCGCTGTGCATCCTTTCCGAATTCACGTCTAAATCCTCGTTACACATTCGCCAATAAATTCGTTTTCGCATACTCCAACGCCTTCTTCCATTTCGAGACTGTCATTTTGGTTACTTTTGGAAATAGACGACCACATAATATGGATAGGCGACTAGGTATGTCAGAGTGCGTGTGGTAAGCTGTCGAGAGGAGTGGAAGAAGATCGACATGAATGGAATGGAAACTGCGATGCACCGATGGCGCCGAGTATATTAATCTCTCTCCCTCTTTTTATATCCTACTTTACCGTTTCGGTTTCGAGGATGTTAAATAAGCATTGGGTTTATTGGAAATTTTGGATCACCCTACCGAGGCCTTGCTTGGTTTTCCAAGAGATAAGTAAACACAAATATCCCATGCCCTCAGCGGGATTCGAACTCGCGACTCGCTTTGTTTCTAGAATGACAAGACCTGCGCCTTAGCGCTCTCGCATATTAATGATCTGTGATAAATCTTTTGAGATAAAAGGCTAAATGCTGTTTGACTTTTTAAGACTTGAGTTCACTATACCATAGTGTATTCTTTTTCTAATAACAGAAAATATTTGCCTGATCTAAATATGTGATGATCTTTGAGTGATAACTATATATAACAGCCGATAAAAAGAAGTTACCTAGTTAAAATTTGAACGAAGTGAAACTCAAAATGAGAAACAGTTGAAAATACATTTGGTATATTAAAGTGGTTTAAACGTGTTTCGAAGTTATTGAGGATAATATAAATAAGCATAAACTTAAACAGTTATTTAACCTTTCTACATATGCATTGTATTATCACATCTAAGCAACTAAGATTCAACCAGTTTATTTACTGTTTATAGATGGATTTCTTTTACAAATTTATCTCAATTGTTACAATGAGATATAGTGAATGTTTTTAGCTATTTTATTTTCTGCAAAAAGAAATCATATTTTCATTATCATCAAATATTAGACCATTAATACAGTCAAAACTTATGTATCAAGTCGATGTTGACAGGTTAACGTTGATGAATCGGCTTTGTCCTGTAATAGATCTTCGCTATTCTATTGTAAAAAAAAAAGTACAACATAAATCACGAAAACAATGTTAGGGTGCACAAATAAAAGTAACCCAACGATTTCTAAGAGTTGTTCTTCCATTATTTTTTATTTTTACCCTCACGCTCTTTTCACTTCTACCGCCTTGTTTTTGTTGTGCAAATCGGTAAAGCGATTAGATCAAGTTTTCAATTGACTTCGCAAAGAAAATATTTTTCAAATCCTGAAGAGAAAGATCAAGTTTTCTGGTGAAAGAGGAAAAAGGAGAGCGATAAGAAAATTAAAAATGTTTCTTTAAATTTCCATCTTTCAGATAATATAGGATAAAAATGATAAGTAACGTAACCAGATAAGACATAAACACTTCAGTGAAATTAGCAAGCCAATAAGATTCACTCCTGGGAACTGGATTTTTAGATTTTAGAATTTTTCAAAAAAATATCGTCTAGAAAGCGAAGGAAAACAAGTTCTTTTCGATTCTCGGAACGGAAAGGAGATAATGGAGGCTCGAATGTGATCGGGCGCTCTTATAATCGATGGCAGCGCATCAACCCTTCCGCTACCGTTCCTCGGGATTAAAAGGAGAAGAGTGTCGCCACGATGACAAAAGAATCCAAAAGTTTGGAACGACCATTAAGTAAGAAAAGAAAGTGCTGAGCAACAGAAAAAAGAATTAAATTCATTAAAGAGTCTCAGATTTTGCTTAAGTGGAAATTGCAGGGAAACGGTTCGCTCAAAATGATTTAAGCTCCTTTTACAAAATGTTGTTTTACACGGCTGTAGAATTAAATAGTAGAAACGTTTCCAAGCAAAATCAAGGAGATAAAATTTAAAACTTCAAAGACATTTACGTGGAATTTAAATTATTTACGATGTTGGATTCATCGACGGAGAAGTTAGAAGACGAGATGATTTTAAATAAATCCAAGAGAAAAGGCAATTATAATGATAAAGACTTTTCCAAGCAATGCTAAACATACTTGAACTTCAAGACTCTAGATGAAACTAGTCGTACACTCTGACTTATTGTAGTTGATATACGACTCGTATATTTTATCTCCATCCATCTTCCTATGGTTGGGTAATCGTTAGGACTAGTCACTGGTTCTTGTAGAATCCATGACTAGTTCTTCGTCTTCCATCCAACACTCCTATCTGGACTTGTGACCGGCATATGGCCAAGGACATGACTTAACAACTGCTGTAAGATCACAGCAGCAGCCGGGACCGACGAAGCATGGGGGGGGATTCAAGATGGAATGCCACTGATGGTCGCCCATCCTGTAGCTGACCGCGGCATGCGTTGCTTAACTTCCCTGATCGTTTCCGATCGGCGACGTAACTTGGCTACTACTTCCATATTTTATTTATAATTGAATAAAATTTATGACAAAATACCAAAATATTAAAATAGGATAAAATGATAAGCCAATTTCAAAAAAAAGCGTTTTGAACATACCCTTTGAAATGGTATGCGCTGTTTGCAGACATTTATCTGTGGACATTTATTAATAATCTGGAGGTCTGTTTAATGGATGAATCGGCTAGATAAGCACCAATAATTCACAATGCAACAACACGACGTCCACAGATAAATGTCTGCAAACGGCGCATACCATTTCAAAGGGTATGTTCAGAACGCTTCTTTTAGTTTATTATATATGTCAATAGCTACGTTATAGCAAATTGAAAAAATGATTCAATGAAGGGTTTTTCACGACATACCTCTGAAAGTTAATAATTAAATATAGAAAATAACTAAACTTCCACGGCCCTGACGAACTGGGGACCTTCGGAATATTGCCTGGACACCTTATTCACTAAGCCACCACGGACATGGAAACATTTCGCTACCAATGCGTCGGGGCGTAAACCCGAAAGTCCCTCCTTGTTCGAGTTCAGGCCGTGGATTATTTTTTACTATTTTTCTATATTTAAAATGGCTTTTGATAAGTATCGTAGTGGACGGAAGTGTAAGCTATATATCAGAGACAGATGGTTGGTTGGTTTGGTTTGTTTGGTATTAACGTCCTTTTCAACTGCCATGGTCATTTCAGGACGGCGTTATAGGGGCCGCAAATTTTGCCTCGCAAGGGTTCTTTAACGTGCAGCCGGCAAACGACTACACGGGACCAACGGCTTTACTTCCCTTCCGAAGGAAGTGCGTGATCTCAGGATTTCCCCCTGAAAAATCCTCGTCGTCCTCGGCCGGGATCGAACCCGCGTACTCGGGCATCAGAGGCGATCACGCAAACCACTGAGCCACCGAGGCCGATAGAGACAGATGGATAGAGAACTGAAGCAGAGACAAAAAATTTGATTGTGATATCTAAGAAGAGATTTGATATTGTATTGCGAATATCTGTTGTTAAAAACGAGCTCATCAATATCCTCGTCATTTCGTTTGTACTAAAATTGTGCGGAGGGAGCTTATTTTACAATTGATGATTCAACATGGACAGCAGAGTAATGCAATTAATTTAAATTCTGGATTACCATGCGGTCCAGTGAAAAGTCTCTATTTGTGGAGAAGACTTACAAATATTATAATTTTTGCTGTCTATTCCATAAAGCAAGTGAAGCTTCCATGGTGGTTTGGGGAGCCATATCGTGGTTTTCTGGAACCCGAATGACAGAACGACTTCCGGGGATTATGAACGAAATTTGAACCACCAGGTCCACCCAATGGTGCAAACATTGCTTCCAGCAGGAGAGGGCATTTTCATTGACAATATCCTTATGGATGCCGCTGGCAGTGTCATCTTTTAATCGTGGATCACAGAGCAGGAAGATAGGTTAAGCACATAAGTGCAGAAACCATCAATTGATCTGTTAGTCTATTTTGATAGACAAAGGAGCCGATATCCTCCATCTGCATCTTTATAAATACTGTTTTACAAAATTAAATTGACAAACACAAAAAAGACAATTTTTAGAAGTAAACAACAAACTTTACCGAAACTTGAAATGGAACGTTCGTAGGAACATCAATCCTACATGTCGAATCAGTGCTCATCTTTGTACAGAATACCTAAATGAAAACAATACGTAAATTAAGAAATATTCAGTATCGCTAGGTTTGTCTTGAAAGTCAAACAAATTCTTCCTTCCACCAACATTTGTACGACTTTAAGATGGAGAGCAGTTGGAAGATTGGAATCATGTCAAACTCAAATCAAGGTCGCAAGATGGCTGAATAGTTCTAGGCAAATGATCTTCACCTCTGGAAACAATTCCTGGAAATTGGATTAATTAGCAGAACAGGATAAGGACGACCACAAGAGCCACCTGTCGTCGTAGGGAATCAACAGCGAGATAACTCTCTGGATCTTTCGGCTCCCACAGGAACCATAATATCGAGGTAAATTGCGTACAGAAGAATTTTTCAGAGCAAGAAGACCGATACATCATACTCAGTCCTAAGTAAAGAAGTTCCCGTCTTAGGAAAATCAGACACATTAGCCCTGGAGTCAAGCTCATGAAGGGCATGGGGTCTCTTCATTGACGAAGCCAGATTCAAATAAAACACAGGCTTTTGACGTGCTCACATCTGGAGAGAGCTTGGAAATTGACATTTCTTATCCATAATCAGGGAGACTGATCATTTTAGCGGTGCTGGATGTACGATGTGAGGCAGCATCCTATTGCACGAATAATCACTCTGCGTTTGAAAGAAACATCGTGATTATCAATGTTACAGAGGCGATATCTTAGTACTAGTATGTTAGGTTTTTCAGAGGACCATTTGGCTACTGATCGATGAATTTCTCGAGAGTGAAGATATACAGCCGGATTATTAAGTGGCCAGCCAGATCTCCAGATTTGAATGTTATAGGACGTGTAAAAGGGAATAACAACACGCCAACCCTCTCTCAAAACTGGTCTAGCGCTAAGAAGTACCTATTAGCGAGATTCACTGCCCCAGAATCTCGTAAACACCGTTATGATCCGCTTCGACTTATTGTGAAAGTTGTGTAGCTGTTATTAACCCCTCCAGTATCGCTTCACTGGCGATTGCATATCTGACTTCGATGCCTCAAAGCGCTTGCTCCATGGTCTTGAATGATTTTTGTAACGCATCATTGCCTTTCAGCATCAAGTTTCAAGTTTCATTAACTTCCTCGTTGTTTACTTCTTGTTTACTTCAATATGTGTTTAGGACATCGGTGTAATTATCTGAGCTTCTCTAAATCTAAAGCTATTTTACCATAGTTTATCGTTTTTTTTAAATCATCATTTCATTGTCGAGAGTTATCAACAGGATTGATTTTTCACGGTTAGCATTATGAATCGATTAATAGAAAATTAATATTTTTGCCAATAGAGGTCAGTAAGAAATAAATTCGTGTTTGAATTCACAACCAAATAAGAAACTCGCTATAACAAGAGAGATAGAATTGTATTCTTCATTCACATTCAAAATAAACGAATGATGATAGAGTAAAATAAACAATAAAACAATATTTGCTTTGAAAGTGATAAACCGGCAATTTTAACTCAAGTTCGCCAAAATGCAACACTAATATTTTTCATCTTCAGGCAAAAATATAAAGTCATATTTCCATTTTATTGCAAGAAGAACCCGACATAAAAATGACGTAAAAATGGTTGAATAATTAATTTAGAAATAAAGTCCGAATAAAAAAGAATTTTGAAGGGTGGGCCTAAATAAAGTTCTTCTGAAATATGTCAAAGTGAAGGATAAATATTGTGTTATATTTATAATTATTCATTATGACATTGCAATTGTATTTGGTAAAAGCAACATTTAAAGCAGGCACGAAAATTATTATTTGCACTATTTTCAAACATCATTGTTATTAGGCAACCATTGTCAGCTGAACAATAATCTTTGACAGTATACTCTATATGCTATTGATCTGATGTTGGTAAGAAAACCATCAAGGTGAGCTATTAGGTTAGTGCAAAATTAATGGCCGATTTCATTTTGTAGATATAGCTGAGACGATATGTAAATTATTTCTCGTCTAAACAGCCATGTGACTCTTCATTTTAAAGCTGCAGTTCTTCTTTTAAGCTGATACTAAAACACTTGTTAAAACGCCTTAGCTTGTGAAAACTTAGATCAACTTTGCAAATGCCTGTCTACACAAGAGATACGCATCATTTTATTGGATGAGTTCAAACATGGCCATAATGCTGCTGAAGCAACTCGAAGCATGGGGTGACGGGACAACTTCTCAACGTACAACTTCTCAGATGGTTTGAAAAAAATTTCTGTGGCGCCAATACACCCTTGAAAATGAGGATAGTCTCGGTCGTCCATCGAAAGTTGACGACAACCAATTGAAGACATTAATCGAAGTCGACCCGCGTAAATCCACACGAAAAGTTGGTTTGGTTTGGTTTGTTTGGTATTAACGTCCTTTTCAACTGCTACGGTCATTTCAGGACGGCGTTATAGGGGCCGCAAATTTTGCCTCGCAAGGGTTCTTTAACGTGCAGCCGGCAAACGACTACACGGGACCAACGGCTTTACTTCCCTTCCGAAGGAAGTGCGTGATCTCAGGATTTACCCCTGAAAAATCCTCGTCGTCCTCGGCCGGGATCGAACCCGCGTACCCGGGCATCAGAGGCGATCACGCAACCTGCTGAGCCACCGAGGCCGATACACGAAAAGTTGACGAAGACTTCATAGTCGACCAATCGTTCGCCACTTGAACCAGATTGGAAAGGTGGAAAAGCTTGATAAGTGGGTGCCACACGAGCTGAACTGTGCCACAAGTGCAAATAATCGCCGTTTTGACATATACTGCAGACTTCTTTTGCGCAACAAGAACGACCCGTTTTTTGATCGCACTGTGACATGTGATGAGATATGGATGTTGTATCAAACCGTAGACGATCCGCTCAGTGGTTGAACTACGAAGAGGGTCTCGACACTTTTCAAACCCACTTGGGCTGTTTGGTGGTGTGCAACTGGACTCATTCTTCACAGCTTTTTGAATCAGGGTGAAACCTTTATTGGTCTGTCATACGTTTAACACATCGACGACATTCACCAGAAACTTCAACAAGCATTAGTCAATCGGAAAGGTCCCATCTTGCTTCACGACAACGCTCGGCCGCACGTCGCAATGGTCATCCGAAAGAAGTTGAATGATCTTGGATAAGAAACCCTAGATCATCCAGCATACTCACCGGATCTTTCGCCAACTGACTACCACTTTTTCAAGCATCTCGACAATTTTCTGCGTGGGAGATGCTTCAAAAGCCACGACGATGCGAAAACTGCCTTCAAGGAGTTATTGTATTTTAAAGTATTTCCTAAACACCGGACATTAATTTTGCACAAATCTGATAATAATTATATGAATTTTATAAAATTTTAAGAAGTTAATTATATTCTTAAGTTGTGAGATTCTTCCTTAAGTAAATTTCGTACCGCTTTAAAAATATCACAAAAATTCTCAGAAATTTCGAGAAATAATACAGGAACTTATTTTAAAAAGGTCTCAAGTTTATTGCCCGCGGGAACAAATGACATGGGAGAAATCAAAGATATGCAAATGGAAGAAATAAAATGAATACATGATAACCACTTGGAAATCAAAGCAAAAATATAGAGAGCGAAACAGACACACGTTGAGAAAATCGCTAAATCTCCAATTCCTGCTTTGCAGATTGCAGGCAAAAGGGCCGTTTTGCGTGGGCGGTGCCGTTATTGGGCCCCGTTCGTGTTATTGGCACAGGATTCTGAACGATGGAGGAGAAGATAGTAAAAGGGGGTAGCGAGGTAGAAGTAGAGGGGGGACATGCAAATGAAAAGCGGTTTCTGCCTCGGACTCGAAGGGAACGGCGAACTGTTGCCGGCAGCGGGCGGGCGGGCGGGGGAGCGGTCATGCTGCGACTCAATGAAGTGGGAGAGGAAGTGGAGCTGTTAAGCACCCGCCACGAATCGATGTAGCATGCGGAAACTGGAGATGAAACTGTCAAATGGGGAACACAATAGGGGAGGTGGAGGCTGAGGCAAAGGAAAAACCCACACACACACTCAAGCAAGCAAGTTGGAGAGAGAAAGAGAGAGGAAGGAGGGGATGGGAAATAATCAAATAGAAGGGAATAAGACCCGAAAAGATTAAGTAGGAGGAGTGAATGAAAAAGATTAAAATGTCAGCTAAAAGAGATTTACTTTTTTTTTTGTTCATAGAAATAAACAGAACACGAGCAGCAAATGATTCTTTCCAAAATATCATTAATGCTCTGTTTAAATAAAGAAACAAAGTATTTTTAATTAAAATACGAAATGATTTTATCAGATCCTGATGCCAATGACAGTATTCGTTCAACGGTTTATTGCAATGTTAGGATTATTTGAAAAAAATAAGATAACGCTAATCTTAAATAAAAAAAAAATTATCATATATCGCCAAGTTAATTACACTGTATCTAAAAAAATATTAAAAGAAATACGAAAAAATAGGCATCTTTTGAGCCGGATCTAAATTAAAGTCATCGCTTTAGGAAAAAAGCACTCTGAAACTAAATTAAGATTATGTCAGATCAGATTAATGTTTCATTCAAGATAGATAATATCAAATTAAAAAGTTTAAATTATTAATTAAAATAATTCATTATTAATTATACATTCTGAATATGAAATTATGCCCTTCGAGATAAATATAAATATGAATAGTTGGATAGTACATCGCGTATCTACCTTTTTAGTTTCGACTGTAGATGAATTTTCCTTAAGATCATTTTATCAAGGTGAAATTTTGACTTCCGATGCCATTCACAAGGTTAAGCCCTCCCTGAACGGGATCGATTATTTCTCTAAATCATGCGATCTCTATATGTGGTACATCTTTAAATCGTTGTTCATATAAAATGATATGTGGTATTTTAATCTGATCTGATAAAGATAAAATGAAATTTTCGATATATCTACCTCTTTGTCCCTCAAACTCATAATTTCATTTATCAGCCAAATCTATATTAAAGTTAACATCAGTCTTGACAATAAATCTGAAATTTATTGGACTGCGGATAGAGTGGGTCATGGGATATGTCAAATTAAATGTCTATCCCAAATAGAAATTCCTCTGACGGTTTGCGTTTTCTTAAATGAATTCTTTCGAGATTAATGTACACACTCTTCATAGTAAATAAATGTCATCTCGTAATGCAATCTCTCAGAAGTAATATTTAAACAATATTCTCCATGATTTGGCATCAAAACCGTAATATACATTTATAAAAAAACATTTATAAAAGAAATATTTTATGAGACATTTGTAGGTCAAGACACAACGACGATATTGCAGTCCTTAAGAAGGATAGACAACCTTAGTTTATTATTATTAAATATACTAAATTTACTAATTAATTCTACGTCAGAAGGCTTCACTTGGAGAGAAAATAAACTGAGGGCTAGTAACTTATAAATAATAGAAAAACAATCATATAACTCAATACATTAAATAAGGAAACTTTGCATACAAAAAACACAAATTGTCTAGATTTAAAAAATCAAAATTCGCAGTTACAACAGGGTTTTCAAAAAGATTTCAGAGCTGATTTCAAATATTTACTTCAAACAAACTGCAGAAACATAATCCGCATATCACTGGATAGAGGAAGGTTGAAAGTTTTAAATTATACAAAAGCCCGCCTAGAAAATTTACAAGAAGAATAACGGGATATCTAATCCGGATTTCTATCTTCCTGTCGTAGCTTCCAAAAAAATCAACAGTAATTAAATATTTCACAAAAAAATTACTAATACTCTTTAAAAAAAAAAAAAAAAAAAAAAAAAAAAAAAATACCCTTTAAAAATTTTGATTTGAACGTGAAGTATAACCGCGGCTGCTGGCACGACGTAAGACAGTCCTAATCAGTTAACCAAAATCACACCCATATGACATTTTAGAATTAAATACTGTAATAAATGAACATTCAAAAAACCTACCTCCAATTCCCACTTCATAACCGTAGTTCCATTCAATTTGCCAAACAGTGGCGCTCTGTCTTGTTTAAAGGAAAAAGACGACCACACAGGAGAAGTCGTTTTGTGTGCTACAGTTTGCGAAGTGTGAACCCACTGTTGAAGTGCAACATGGATTCTGCAATCGGTTTAGCAGACAGCAACTCCTCATAACTAAGTTTACGAGTGGCTTAAATTCGTTAAAAATTCTAGCGAGGACGACCAGTGCTTTTCCGTTTACATATGCAACCATCTTCTATGAATTTTTTCCCTATCAAGTGAAGTGCGGAATATGTTTTTATTTTTAACAGTTTATTTGAAATAAATATTTGAAAGCTGCTTCATATTTTTGAATAACTTGTAAAATAATTTATAAAAGAATAAAATAATATTTTTGGTTATAAGATCCAAATGGAATCTTTAAAATTTGTATTATAAACTTTAATTCGAATTTTAATTTTACTACATTTATTTTAGATGCTTTATTTTAATAAGAAGATTTATTTTTTTTTAAAAATGACTATTTTAATTATAATTTTAAATGTTTCTTTAAACTTGGAATGTATGCTAAGTTTAATAATCAACAACTACAGTCAGCGCTTTTTTTTTGGAGTAAGCAATTAATTAAAAGATTTTTTTAATTATAAGACAAGCGCACAAATAATTTATTCTGCATTCAATTTGGGGCCAAGTAAAATTTTTTATTCACATCTAAATGCGTGTAAAAAATAAAAGCGCGGAATTCAGAAAAGTGGAGTTTTTCAATTTTATTTATTTATTAAAGTTGATATCAATATATCACGCAATTACTATAAATCATTTATGGCTGAAAATTATTTTAAAATAAATACAGTTTCTCATTAAGGTTTTTAATATTTTTTAAAGATAAGCATATATCATAGGAAGCAGAAAGAGGAAAATTAGATGTAGGGAATATTTATGGATGAAACTGGCTTAGATGGACCAGATATTTAATTATGAGGTTACGAAAGGGGGGGGGGGGAACTCAATCCTTGAAGATCATAAATTAAAAAAAGACAACTTTTCCTCAAAGATCCCTCATTTATATATATTTGAGATTTCCCTAATAATAAATAGAATAGGAGATCAATTTATCTGACACGATAGTGCTCAGTGTAATAAATCTCTGCTATCATCTAACTGCTATAAAAATTTCAGAATAAAATTTAATACTAGATTTAAGCTCTTAATATAACTTTGACATTTACAAGTTTGCATTCTATACAATTAAATTTATTATTATGTTTGCTTGTAACGGATCTTAATTAATGAATGGTCGATTATACGTGTGTATGAATTTAATTAATGGATGGATGCATCTAAGATGATTATCTGTAAATCCTCTTTAATGTAGTCTTCTCACAGTTTCACACTAAACTGAAATATGTACGCTCTTTAATGAAGTCTTCTCACACTAAATTGAAATCTATGTTTTTAACGGAGTCTTTGTATTGCTATGTGCGCTCAAAGAAAAAAAAATGTTCGAGTAACCATTTAATGAAGTCTTCTGACAGTTTCACACAAAATAGTTACTCAAACATTTAGTTTCTTTGAGCGCAAATAGCCATACAAACCGTTTTCTTACAATGGAGTCTTTGTATGGCTTTGTGCGCTCATTTTATTTTTGTTTTCGCGATTTATTTTAAAAGACAAAAAATGTTACGATTTCTTATTAATGCAAGCAATGCCATCAATAGTGGCTTAAAGTGAGTAGCATAATTCAATTTGGTGTGAAATTGTGAAATATAGGTTCGGATGGTTCCCTTATAAGATTAGATCACAGCTGAAGATAATCAAAATAAGAAAATATTTTATTTGTTTCATTTCTGTTTTTATTTTAGACCTATACAAAATTTGTTGGCATAATGTTTTTATTAAGTAGCAGAAGAATGGAGCTACATATTGTTCATAATGTCTGTCTGTCTGTCCGTCCGTCCTCTTCATAATTTCCTCAATTTTTGAGGTAGAAGGTTGAAATTCGGAATGTAGCTTAATATGGGCATCTGCACCTTCACTATTTAGTTTGGTTTTGATTGGCCCACTGGGGTCGGAGTTTTGAGGGCGGAAATCAGAGGGGACCAAAAGGTTATGCATATAAAGGAGTGAAATTCGGTCTGCAGATTCCTCTAAGCAAGATCAACATTACTAAGAAGTTAGGGCCAAATTGTCCACAATGGTGTCGGAATTGTGGGGGGTCTTTAGAACTATGGCAACATATGGCATGTCATATAACATTCGATCGGAAATGATGAGAAACGAAAGAAGATAGAACTCTTTTACATCTTCTAAATACTACGTTCTAGAAAATCAATTTTTCCATTTAAAAAATTGGGGAGGGGGGGTTAAAAAGTGAGATAAGTGGGTAAAAATAGATAATCTCACGGCTTCCGCTACTTTCCTAAATCTTCTTCGGGAGGATTAACTTCTTGTTAGCATTTCCCGTTTGTTAAAATTACTGATAACATCTTAAGATTTATGAATTACCTATAATAAAAATAAAATGGTTAATTTTGCGAGTGGTAATGACAGCGTTACTCAGTATATGATGGTGGGATTTTTCATTATATGATGGATACATGTACTTTTTTATCGAAATTCTTTCATGTCAGCTAAAGTTTTCCGATACCTTAATCTTGATTTCTCCGAATCATTCGCAAGCATTTTAAATCTCGAATCTCGAACATATTCCATAACAGAACGCTGTTCAGATTATGGAATGACGAAAAATCGTTTAGCTGTATGTTTCTCCTCAAAGCAAGAACGTGCAAAAGAGGCAATAGCTTTTCTGAACTGTATATTACATAACCATATCACCTTTCATAGGAGTTTTATTCTATCTGCAACATAATCCTTTTTTACAAATGAGACTACAGTTAAGGGGCCCTTTGTAAAGGATATTTAAATATGATTGCGTGTAAGCATTTGTTTACCGGCAGTTGGTTTGTGAGTAAAATATGATTTTAATATTGGGTGTTACATTAAAAGGTTTTTAATCAAGCTAAATCTTATAGATTGGTGAAGACATGGGAAATTACTAGGAACACTACTTAATAGCATGTTGGACCACCTTTAAAACTACTTCATTTTGACTTGGCAAAGAAGAATCTAAGTTCCGAAAACGTCCCAGGTTTGACCAGAAATCGCAAGAATTTCCACCAATTTAAGAATAGCTGCTAGAAGAGGGTCTTTGCTTCGAACAGTTCTTTCAAGCTCATTCCCATCTGTGTTCCATGGGGTTAACATCCGGGAATTGTGGTAGTTAATGTACTACTTGGAAGTTACTATCGTGCTCCTCCAACTAAGCTTACTTTGTGTCAATTCGAGCTTTAGAGGCTCTTCCTGCTGGAAAGAGACCTGTCCATCATGAAAGACAATTGAAACTCTAGAGATGTGCTTCTTATTGCAGTGAGTTCGAATAACGTTAAGCAATTAAAGATTGCTGTACGGATATTATTGGAACAAGAGCCTTGGAAGAAAACATCCCAGAGCATTGTGTCCCTCCACCCGCTTGAACAGTTGATACCCCACAAGCATGCATCAATTGAAATGGTGATTCGTTGGTCTTTAATCCAGTTTCGCTGTTCTTTTGCATACTTTAGGCGAATCTTACGATTTACACTTAATATACAGTGGGATGCAAATGGTTGCCTGCTGTTAAATACCAATTATGATATCGTTCGACCAATGGAATCAACAGAAATGTTTGTCTGATTACCGCTATTGTATCGTGCAGTTATTTGACGAATGGTTACACATCTATCCTCTTTTATGATTTAGTCGACATTGCCCAAGATCTTTGACCAGGTAGTTTTTGCTCGCAGGAAGGTTTGTCCATTGCTTTTCGGACCACGGATTTAACATTCTTAATAGAGTTATTCTTGCCGTATCTGGGATAGTCGCAACTACCATTCGAAGTCTACCACCATCCTCCTTTCAAAGTCGCTTTGATCATCTTTCCCATTCTGACACCAACTAACATTCAGACACATGAAGGTATTTCCAGGCAACCTTGTTTCTATACTTGCTGTATGCCTCAAATTTGTGAATCCGTGAGGGCCAACGTATGTTCAGTGACTTTTGGGTGTTCCTAATAAATTGCGATGCATATTTTGTAAGAAAAGGCATTTGAATTACATAACAATTAGACACAATTGAAATTACCTAGGATAACTTGCATTTAAAATAATTATCTTAGTTTTACAAATAAGTTTTAGACTTGAGTTTACCTAAACAGGAAAACTAAATTTATCAAGAGCAGGGTTTAAAAGAAACCATGTAAGATACTCTGTATAGACTTCTGCTTTCTTATCAACCTTTAACAAAATTTTTTAGTTTCTTTTTCTTGCAAACACATATGGATATTACTAAATTGCTGAACGGGCAAAATAAAATAAAAACAAATAAGGAGATAGATTCCGCCGAAAAAGAACGAAACGTAAGCGAACAAGGAACACGCACGCCGTCATTGAAGTGCAAATAAGCTTATTTCGTAGGCTAATAAGCTGTAACACGACTTTGACAGGCTTTATATAGGAAAACAAAGAAGAACAACAATGGCTTTTCCAGTGCATTCAAAATAAGCCAGTTCAGTTTTATCTGCCTTCTTGAAGACTATAATTGGATGATACGGTGAATCAATAGGAGCACAGGTGCCTTCCAGAAGTATGCGACTGGTCAGGGAATGATAACCTCACTGATATTTGTTTTATTACACAGGAGCTCGAGAGGAGATAAAAATGCTCGGCGCTCAAGCATCGTGCGTCGGAAGTGATGGGGAGAAAATCTCAACCGGAACCGAACAATGCTTCATAAAGGACACTATCGTGGGAAGTGATCGCCGTATTCTGCGCCGTGAAAAGCCCGACGAGGAGGGACGGGGAATGGGTGGGGGTGCCAGCGGGATAGAGTTTTCTGCCGGGGTTGGAGAAAAGCTGAAGACCGGGATAGAAATGGAAAAGAGATCTAGGGAGCTCAACTTTCGGCATCTGACGCTGCCAGAACGGTTGCCATTATCCTTTGCTGACTGAGAAAATGGCCGCCCTAATGAATAAATAAAACTGTCCTGAGGAAAAGTTGCCGGACGCCACGACCGGACGTTCACGCCCCACCTAACAAGAAAATTGCTGAAAATCCTTAAAGAGTTTCACGAAGGAAGATATTTGGTATTTTTTTATATTCTTCGGGGTTTTTTTCTCCACCTATCCTGCTGTTAGGTTTCTTCATTCTTAAAATGGCAATTTGTTTTTCCAGCGGGAGTTTATTGGATTGCCAAAAAAGTAATTTCGTTTTTCTTATGAAATATAGAGGAAAATTGTATGACTATGCTTTTTTAATGGGGCCAGCTGTATTGTAGTATACATATTACTATTATTACATATAGCATCATCTTGTGTTTTTTGAATTTCTCAATCCCTTCTCATAGAAAGTTCTTTTAAATAATTTAAGTAGAAAATTCATGCAATTATTTTTATTTAGACACAAACGGCTTTTCTACAGGTACAAAAATAGGCAACAGAATAAAGGGAAAGGCTAATGAACAAGAGCGGTATGAATACGTCAACCGTTCATTTAATTCTTCTTGTAGCTAGAAATAGCTTTCTGAATAAACCGATTCGTCTAATTTTTAGCAGCTTACGACAATGCGGTAAATCATTTTTACTGATAAAACAACTTTGACAGCAGTTAATTATTCTGCACAACTTAATATTTTGTTCTTACTCTTTAAAAATGAGATGAAAATGTATTCCAATCCCCTTCAGAGAAGACTTTTTTTGGTTATCATTCAGCCGTTGCTATTCATAATGGATACAACTTTCTCAAGCGTTACACTTAGAATTGAGTACAAATTAATTTTAATTCAAAACGTTTGTGTAGTCTAAATTAATACGCTCTATGTGCTTTTCAAAGTATAATTTATCAGGGTTGCCCAAATGAAAAGTGGACGCGTCCCACAGCGTCATAACTACAGCCGCGACAACAGCACTCTATTAAAAGGGTGCGCTAGTAGATTCCAGAACTGTACCGGAGTGTGTATACAACGAACGTTAGAAGATGTAAAAATGTATGCGTCCAGGGAAGGTGGTGTTAACCTTTTTCTTCGACCACCGTGGAGCACTGCTGATTAATTTTATGCCAAAAAAATGTACCATCAATTCTGCACAGTATTGCAGTACTCTCACGAAACTTTGGCAAACAATCAAAACCAAACGCGTCTTCACTCACAACAATTGATGCTTCTACACGAGAATGCGCGCCCCCACGTCTCTTCTGAAGCCAGCACGATATTACAAAAATTCTCGTGAGAAGTGTTGGAACATCCTGCCTACAGCCCAGATCTGACATCATGTGATACTACATCTCTGGGCCGCTCAAGAAGATATTCCAAGAGAAACGTTTCAATTCGTACAAAAACATGAAGGAGCAGTGAAAGGCTTTTTCAAAAAAACAACCACAATCCTTTTACGCCAAGGTATTACATTTAAAAACGATGGGACCAATGCCTCAAGAAACATGATGATTACTTTTAACTTTCAAATAAAGGTATTACATATTCAGACGTGTCCACTTTTCATTTGAAAAACCTTTATAAATACATGAAATTTGGTAAAGCGAATCAGAATCAAATGTGGTTGTACGCAGCCGCAAAAGTGATAACTGTGCGAAAAATTTTGGTATATCGATTTTCAACTTGTCAAATGACATAACACATAATAGACCGTAACCATCTAACTTTAGTAAACTCCAGCTAAAACCATCAACTCAGAGATAGGAGCCTCTACACATGCTTTAGGAAGTCATAATTGTACAATGAATATAGATACCATGTTTAAAACTCCAAAAATTAAACCCAACAATAAAATTATATTATCAAAAGAGAATATTAGCGAATTATCCTGAAGAGATTTATCTTTGGTTTAGAGAATTTTCCTCCCTGCTTTGACAAAGCACAGCCACTATCCGAAACATTAGCTTTTTATTTTTGATTTATTTATTTATTTTATTTTTTATTAAATACCTATTAGGAAGAAAATAGGATTAAAGAACTTTCAAAGAAAAGATAAAAATAAACAAGAAGTTAATCCTCCGAGGAAGGTATAGGAAAGTAGCGGAAGCCCTGAGATCATCTATTTTTACCCTTTTATCTGACTTTTTACCCCCCTTCCCAATTTTTTTAAATCGAAAATTTGATTTTCTCGAACGTAGTATTTAGAAAATGTAAAAGAGCTCTATCTTCTTTCGTTTCTCATCATTTCCTATCGAATAATGTATGCCATGCCATATGTTGCCATAGTTCTAAAGACCCAGTAACTGCCACCCCCACAATTTCGACCCCATTGGGACAATTTGGCCCAAACTTCATAGTTATGTTGACCTTGCTTAGAGGAATCTGCATACCGAATTTCACTTCTTTATATGCATAATTACGCGTAGACCTTTTGGTCCCCTCTAATTTCCGCCCCCGAAACTCCGACCCCAGTGGGCCAATCAAGACCCAACTAAATAGCGAAGGTGCACATGCCCATAGTAAGCTACATTCCGAATTTCAACCGTCTACCTCAAAAAATGAGGAAATTATGAAGGGGACGGACGGACGGACAGATAGACTAACATTGTGAAAACAATAAGTAGCTCCATTCTTCCGCTACTTAATAATCTAAAATTATAAAAGTTAAACCTAATAAGCCCATTTCTGGCGTTTCTCATGACCCTGACCAGCATAGCAGTGGGTATGTTGGCAATTTCTGCCCGGATGTTGGCCTTAAGGTCTTGCAGGGTCCTTTGACGGTTAACATAAACGCGGGATTTCAAAATAAAAAAAATAAGCAATAAAACTATATTGGTAAAAAAAATTAAATCTATTTAGAGCCTTGTGTCTAGCTAAAAGCATTGAACCTGTAATTCAAGCTCTAACGCCCGTATTCACCACGTTTTAAAACAAGTTTAAACTCGAGTTTAAGCATAACTCGTATTCACCACGAAGTTCAATGCCGCTGAGTTTAAGTAGCCTGAGCGGCTTCTTACGGCCGCTTAAGTCGAGCTTAGACCGATGCGCATGCGCAGTTTATCTCCAGCCACTCCGTTCAACGAAAAACATGGATGGCGATAGGCAGTCTCATCTTACTTTGGAAGCAGTTTTGTTTCTAAACAAATTCATTCGTCGCAAACGATGAATCTAATAAGAAAAAAAGATTATCTACCTTGTACAACTTGACGAGGTTGATTTTCGAAAGCACTATCGGTTATCGCACGAAACTTTCGTGATGGAGACCAGCAAACGCGCTGTTGTTTAGTCGCCATGGCCATGCTTGGAATGAAATGTGACCGTAACGTCAGGTCTATACGGGTCATAGGTCACCAACAGCTGCTTAACTCGCTCTTTAGCAAGTGAGGCTTGAAATTTCAACTTCGTTTGAACCTGATTGATATTCTTCAACATTTCAAGGCGGCAGCTTGGGTAAGCCGTAGTGTAAACCAAACGTCGTTGTGTCGACTTCTGTTATTGGTTCAAAGTTTCACGTGACCTATGACACGTATATGACCTGACGTCACGGTCACATTTCATTCCAAGCATGGCCATGGCGATAAACAACAATGCGGCAAGAATGTCGTAACAACAATGTGGTAAAAATAAATTTACTTTCAACGTGTACAGAAAAGCAAATTTATATTTAAACAATGTAATTTTTCTTAGTTTGAGAAAGACGTTTTGGTCTCATGTATAGAAAATTTCGCAAATATCATCGACGAATGAATTTGTTTGTGACTAATGAATTTGTTTGCGACGAATGAATTTGTTTAGTCGAAGACTACATATGATATCGTCCACCATGTTGTTTTTCTTTGGCCGGAGTTGTTGAAGATACACTGCGCATGCGCTTCAGTCTAAGATCGACTTAAGCGGCCGTACAGGGAAACTTAAACTCAGCGACGTTTAAGTTGACTTAACCGCGTGGTGAATATGACACGTTTGAATCCGAGTTTAAAACGTACTGAATACGGGCGTAAGAGATTTATCATTGGAGGTTATGGCCAATTAAATGTTGGTGTATACCAATCAGGTTAAAACGAAGTTGAACTTCTTTAAGCCTGCTTGCAAAAGAGCAGGTTAAGCTGCTGTTGGTGAATATGGGCGTAAGATAGTTAATTTTCATCTTAAGCTATGACAAATAAAAATTTCTTGCTAACCTAAAATTTTGTTTTTGTTCAAGAGAAACTACTTCGGATGAGAATGCCGAGCTGTTCATCAGATTCAACAATGCTGATTGGCTATAAATTACACGAAAAATGCTTATAAATTCGAATTTCAATTCTAGGGATATATAAATTACCCCATTTGAAAGAGGAAAATCAAATGTTGCTACATTTTTATTCTGATATCTTTCGAATACGCTTGTAAGAACCTTATAAATATCATCTTCCCATGTTAAAGAATACCAGAGTCGCGGTCGGCGCAATTTTAAATTTCTGAGTATGACGTGATTCATATTCTTCAAGAGAATATAAAAAATGCAATTCTATTGATTACTTTTCCCGTCCATTTATACGATACTCAAACATCCAATTTTGAAAATCAGAATTGACGGCTATGATATTGAAGTGTTGCATGCGAAAATGAAGCCCACTCTAAGTTCTTGTAATGTTTGCTGCAAATATTTGCTCTTAACTTTCCATCAGGTAATAAAAGCTTGTCAGAACGGGATATGTTTCTCGAGAGGAACTCATCAGGACTTAACTTCTCAAAGCTTGTACAGTATACGCTCTTTAATTACAAAAAAAAAAATATATACAGCATAGTTATTATTATTTTTATTATTTTTTTTTGCTATAATTTATTTGTTCTTTTTTTAAAATTTCCAAATTTATTTGATTTATTCAAGTTATTCTGAACTGCAATACGTATAAATGCCAATTAAGAATCATGCATTTTTAAAGTATTTTAAAATAATTTCCCGTCATAATTCTTGGCACATTGTCGTAGAAAATAACGCTGGAAACTTTCAATGCTAAGATGTGGCATGTAATATATCAAACAACTCGTAATGATGTGTTTAGAATAATTATAAACATAAACGAGTAATTAATGATATTGGGAATTGGTTTAGGAGTTCGTATTCTAATGGTATTATATGGTACCACTTAAAACTTTCGATGTTAAGATATAGCGTGTAAAAACTCTTACAACTCGTAACGTCCACAGCTATTGTAATCTGTAGCTAATTGATATCAAGAGCAAATTGATGTTAGGCCTGAGATTATAATACAGTACATGATTACGTAGAAACGCTTTAGCAATAGAATGTGAAGAAGTAATACATGCTTACACAAAATGATCCAAAATTGACGCTCACTTCGTTTAACATTATCATAAGAATGCTTATAATTTAAAGAAATTACTCCATTTAATTTTTCGGCTTTTCAATTTTATATAAATCCAAATTTGTATATTAATTTTGTATATTATAATCCAATACGTCCATCCAGGGCCTGTATGGCCAGAGGCCGACGAGTTGGGTTCCTGGATGGACCTGGATTAACGACTGCTGTATGATGGTCGCAGCAACCGGGGG
>JAHWFO010002284.1:3024798-3074389 GCA_023313115.1 Rhysida immarginata
GGATTAACGACTGCTGTATGATGGTCGCAGCAGCCGGGGGGGGGGAGTAAAGATCGTGTCTCACTGATGGTCGCCCATCCAGTGACTAGCCGTGCCTGATGTTGTTTAACTTCCCTGAAGTTAGTGTTCAGTGAAAGCCCACCAGGCCACAGCCTCCCTCTATTCGTTTAAATTCTCTTTTCACGTTAATTTAATTATTTAGAAATTTTCAATTCAGTTTTCATATTTATAATGTTTTTCTAAAATGTTTTAAAATGCATGTTAGTTCTCAACATTCATGGCCGATGTTTCGCTGTTATAACACGAAAATGTGCTCCTTTTATTCGCCATTTCGGTAAAATCTTCTTGTTTAATATTTACCTTAGTTAGCAAAGAAGTTAGTTAGCAAACAAGTTATTTACCTGAGTTAGTTATGTATAAATTATCAATCAATACGTAATTAAAGAATGTTTCGAAGAGAAATAGAACATGTTTTAAAAGTTCATACAAGTTTTAATAATTTGAATATAAAAGTATTAAAGAGAATCAACATTTTATTTGAACACTAATGGCTCAGGTGTAGAAAACCTGGTGTCCTCCCATAAGAAGGCCGGAATTCAAAACAGTCATTTAATTTTAATAATGCAAGAAGAAGACCTAAGAGTTCGTCAAAAATTCACGAACTTAATGTCTGTTTGTCATTTTTTTTTTTTACTATTCGATCCTGTACATTTCATTTCCGTTTTCATGACAGCACAGCATCCTAATCACATCAAGTCTTTTGCGTTTTACTATTATTTTCTGAAAAAGCACTCGAGCACTTAGGATTTTCTTGCCGAAAGATCAAAGATAAAAAAATAAAACTGGAAAGGAAAAAATAAAAGGAGAGAGTGAAAAAGAGGAGCAGAGATTGAGGGAGAATAGCCGAAGAAATGACCCCTCACGACCTCCTCATTCAATTGATCAAAATCGTGACGACGTTAGGAGCTCGACGACGACGACGAAGGAAGGAAAGGAAAGGAAAGGGAGGAGGAAGAGGAGGAGGAGGGAAACGAAATCTGTGTTGCTTCTTGTCACGGGAGTTGGACCACCTTCTGTCACTCGGTGATGAAGAAATGCGACCCATTTCCTTGGGCTGATGTCGACGTCTTGCCAATTCAAGCCGCATATCCATCTCCACTCCTTAGCCCTTCAGACGTTTCGCCAAAAAGAATTTCATCTTTTCTTCGACACGCACTCCGATTAGGTTCTCGAAAAACAAGTAGACACAGAGGGAAGAAAAAAAATAGAAAAACAACAACAACAAACTACATTTCGTCACGATTCGTTGCCATTTTAGAGAACTCACTGGGCGAGGGAGGGGGAGGGGAATCATAAATTTGTAAAATTCTATTCCGTGCCATAAATTTAAAGTCTGTCTCTGGCTTTGAATGGAAATGAGAAGAACTCGTTTAAATATTATGAAATTTAAATTTGTGTTATGAAAGGGGCGTCTTATTAATTTTAGCAAACCAAAAAATGAAAACACAATCGTTGCCTTAAATAGGCTGTATGAATATAAATGCGTGAAATTTCCTTCAAAATCTGTTTTAGAACGTAAAAAATAATTCCTAGAATACGAGGAATGTGAATATTTCACATTATTGCTCCCGGGGGACGGGAGCATTTTTAAATATATGGTAAAATACATACATTTAAAATCAAGAATAAAAAAATAAAATCTGCATTCAATAGTCAAATATGTCTACTATTATCTAACAATGAAACTTAACGAATTTTATCTAAACTAAAATAAACACATTATTTTATATCTGAGATGAAATGATGAAACCAAAATGCCGATTTCATATTATTAACAACATCAGGGAGCGAATTAAAAGAAAGCGCTGGGTTTGATAAACAACAAAAATGAGATCTAAGGAAAAAAAGCTGAAGTGAATTTGCCTTTAATATGTCAAAAAAGGGAACATTATAGTTACATAATACAAGTACAGTCTCTTTCGCATATTTCTATAAAAATTAAAACAAAACATATTTGACAATTAAAACTTTCGTACCTATCTTGCGTTGATAGCACTGCTTTGCTGATAGATGAGTCAACAGGAAGCGATAGCTATATCTTAAATTTTGTAATTAGCTATTGCTTTATTCTATACTCTACCTATTTTCTACATGGCATTAAAAGCTGATTTATTAGGCTGGGGAGCCTATTTACCAGCAGGAACAACATTACCACGTTTTTCTCTACTAAAATGAGCCATTTTGGAATTTGCAATATAAGGCATAAGCAATGATTGCATTTTTACAACTATCATTCAAAATAAGTACCTTGATAGTCCATTGGTTTCTGTACCAGAACACAGTAAAACAGTTGTACGAGAAATTCTCACGAACCGATAGTGTTGCGGATGAGTTAGCTGGTATCGTAGGAGTCCGTGGTCCGTCATGACGGCACCAAATGTTCAGGCTGTTAATAATGTCAGTCCGAAAAGAGCGGTCCGCAAAACACAAGAAAACGTACCAAAACAAATTCCTGACTCCACATATTAATCTCCTGCAAGAATAACTTTAATAATTGTCGCCGTTTGCTTGCTATTATATTTTAAAAACCATCAGTCCTTTTTATGACACTGTATGTGCATTTGAAATTAAATTATTTATGATAACTATAATTGATTTGGTTTTGTTTGAATCTATTAATTGAGAATTTCTGTAAGTCATATTTAGCGAAGAGGAATTTAAATTTAAAATCGATTCCGGATAGTTTGGGAGAGAAACCCTTTAATTTATAGAGCAATATAGGGCATCAGTCTTTTCTAAAGCTTTCGCTTGTTTGAGAGGTCTCGAGTCAGTGATTAATTGAGTTTCATAGAAATGCGCAATCGGCTTCCATAATAATGTATACTATCATTGATTTGTGCATTCTGAAAAACATTCTTTCTAAGTGCTGTCGTGCGTGTATTTCTTAATTTCATTATAGCAACCCGCTTTTAAAATAATTAGATATTGCTAAGTTCATGCACAAGTCGGGAGTAATTTCCTCCCATGCACGTTTAAGACAATCAATCACCTAGTCACTTGTCTTCGAAAAATCTAGAATTGAAGATGAACCACAGATTTTCAATTGGATACATATCTGGTGAGTAGGCATGCTATGGCTACACATCAATCTGCTTACTACAATCTGCTTATTGGCTGCTTTCGAAGTTTAGACAGGAGCATTGTCAAGTTAATATACTATCGGAAAAAGAAGCTTCACACATGGTATAAAAATTTAACCACTGTTTACTTTCAAAAAAGTTGAACACACCTAAATGTTTAAAGAATATACTCATTTTAAAAAGACCTCAAGTAATATTTATCAGTTTAAGGAAGTGATGGTAGAAGCAAAGAAGATCTCCACGTAAACTTTATAAGAACAACTTCATGCAATATTTACAAAAATATACAATATGCTGCATAAGTCCCTCCGGTTTTCGAATCTTAGTATCTCATGTGATGTAAACAGTGAAGGGGGCATATCAGTGATCAGAGTAAATGTTAGATATGCCCTCCCTTGGTGACGTGATGGTAGCACTTGTTCTTGAAATTGAAGCATGATTTTGGAGGAAGGCGCTTTGACAGCGTTGACGATGTAAAAAACGGTGTTCAGCAGTGGCTGTCTTCACTGGCGGCATCTTTCTATGACGAGGGCATAGAAAAGTTGGTTTCCCGCTACGAGAAATGCCTGAAAAACGGTGGCAACTATGTAGAAAAATAGTTTAAGAAATGCTCTTTCACGTAAAAATGAATTTTGTTTTGAAAAAAAATGTTTTTATGTGGGTTTTTTTCCCCAAAACGCTACTTACTTCCCGGACACGCCTCGTACAAATATCACCATCCGTATGGCAACTGCATCTGTAATTCTTCGTCAAACATCTGTTAAATCTCTTGGCAATGGAGGCCCAAAAATCTTATCGTTTGCATATGCCGAAAGGAAAAAGTCACCTGGTGTGAGATAGCATGTCACAGAAAATACACGGATGGATAATGATATGTTTTTAATTTTTTTTAGTTTCTATTTGTCCTTTAATATTCTATAACATTTTTACGGTTCCATAGCGTTCATCCCTTCTTACTTCTGGCCAAACAATTATGTATTTGGTCATAGTACACCTATACCACACATTTAAATATAATATTTAATATAGTTAAAATGGCAATTTAATGGCATAAATGAGGTCAAACAATGTGTTTAGAACAGGAAAATGGGATCCAGTTGAAAATATCGCCTTTAAGTCTAAAAATCGAATATGCATCAGTTACATGGTCTGCTGCAACTAAATCACGATTAAAAGATTAAATAGTTTAATGCCATTACCTGAGCTACATTTTCATTATCTAAACACAGTACACGTCTATTGCTTATTTTTCTAATCTCATGGCCTTCCCAACTTATACATTATTATTATGAGAGCCAAGTTGAAAGAACTATATCAAAAGATTATTGACACTCAGTACTCTGCAAACTTTGTAAATCATTGGATAGTTATTTCACTAATTTATAGAAGCAGATTAAATTACGAACAGAACAGCCTATAATACTATCCACCTTCATTTAAATTAAATTTAGTTTAATTCTGGTGGCGTATAGCACAATATCCCTATACAATTAAGGACTCTCTAAATAACTATTCTTCAAAAAATATAGAGAAGTCGTATAAGTACATAAATACCTAAGAATCTCTAACAAACAAATCCTTTCTTCTTACCCTCCAGTTTATTCAAATTATTTATTATTTAATAACTCTAAAATCAAACGGCAATTCAACTTTAAACTTAAAAATTTGAAAAGCGAAATTAAACTTTTTAAGTATAAATTCGATAAAAGTATACATATACCGAAAATCCTATAATCTTTGGCGCAAATAGTAGCGAACAGCAAACGAAGGCATTCATGCATAACTGATGTTTATATTAGCCAACATTTTATTAACAAAGGCATAACATCTCAATTCCCAGCCACACAGATCATACATAACAGATCCACATTCCTATGGAAGTGTTGACAATGGAAGCGGGGAGTGGAAAAGATTTTTATTTCTCACGGCTATTCAAATGCACGATGATTCAATATTGCAGACCATTAAAATTTTGCAAAGAATAAAAGAAAGCATAACGTTCCCATAGTATTGTACGAGTTTTGATTGGCGACAGAGTCGAGTGTCATCACGTGCCGTGGACAGGACATTCACCTGTCACTCTCCATTCCACTCACCATTAGTTATGTGACAAGTGATTGCTTGTTGAAAACACGAAAATTTCAACATTTCATCAAACTATGAGGATGGAACAAACAGGGTTTTGGTTTCACGACTGGATGTCGTTACTGCTTTGCTATGATGCACGTGAGCTAACAATGTTGGATTTATTTATTTTTAGTATATTGAACTCAAAATTCATACAACAGTAAGGCAGTGTAAATACCCTATCACTCACTGCGAATTAGTAATTGAACATTAAGCAATTTGAAATGGATTAATAATTTCAAAGATTTTACATGAACAAATACTCAATAACATTTTAATAGAAACATAAGGCTCTTCTGCTTTCAAACTATATTTCAATTTTCCTTTCAAATAAACGCCCATTTATTCAAAAAACGTTTTTTGAATAATTAGCTATATACAATACAGCGTGAGATATAAAATGAAATTAAATGCCCATTTACCGACAATAGGGTGGCTTTCTAAAAATTAATATTGGGCTATATTTAATGTGCACGACTTGCCTGACTTCACTCAACTTGGGATCTAGCAATTATTTTCCTCTTTGGATATATGAATTTTTTGCCAACTGTTTAAGATAAAGAAAGTTCATAATGAAACAAAGCAAAATAAAATCATAGGCTGTAAATCACGTGATGGATTTTAAAAATTAATTACGAGGTACGCCCAGAAAGTAAATTTCGTTTCATAGTATAAAAAAAAGCAAGTACGAACTCAGAAAAAAATTATTACAAAAAATCTCCATACCTTAAACTGTTTTTCTAAATAGATCCACATTTTGAAGACATTTATCATAGCGGGCACGACTTTTTGTATCCCTCTTCGTATAAAATTGTCGCCTGTGACGTCAACCATGTAGTGACAGATTCTTTTATCCCATCGTTGTTGAGCTTCTGGCCGCTTTTACCTAGCGACTTTCATCTCGTTTTGCACCTGAAATCGTTCTTTGGTGGCCAGAAGTTCAACAATGATGACAAGGTTAAAGAAGATGTCGTCACTATGTGGTTGACATCACATGCGGTAGCTTTCTACAAAAACTGGTAGCTCGCTATGATAAGTGCTTTGAAAATGCTTGGAACTATGTCGACAAATAGTTCAAGGTGTGGAGATTTTTTGGTAATAATTTTTTTTTCTGAGTGTGTATTTATTTTTTTGTTTTTTTGTACTATCAAATAGAACTTACTTTCTGAAAGTATCTCAACGTATATAAAGAATAAGAGAAAGACAAAGATATTTTAACAAGAGGTGAAATAGCTCAATCCTAAAGAGGTGAAATAGCTCAATCCTGATATGGTCCATTGGAGATACTCAAGTTAAAATTTCAAAGTATTTGGTGAATTTGTGATTTTAAAAATGTGATTTTGTATGAGAGTTTGAAAAATTAAACTAATTTACAAGTTTTAAGTAGAATTTTTATTATATTATAATTTTCTGAAATAATTCTCACATTCTCTGATTTAGATAATGAAAAATATTAAGAAAACAACTAAATTTTACAGTTACTCATAATGTACATAGATATCCCACATTATATCTGTGTATGTTATTTATAATGAGTGGGGTGAGATGGTTATAAAATTTCTTTAGTTTAATAATAAATATAATTCTCATTAATATATAAAAATAATAAAAATATCTTAAATATACTGTGGATGCCAATTCCTTAAAACATTTTGTGGAAAAGCGGACTTAGTTTGTGTTTTAAATAATTCTCATTGTATTTTCACCATTAATACTAATAAATGTATAAAATTTTGGTCCCAAACGATTTCGTTTATGAAGATTATTTTTTAAATTAAGTAGTGAAAGAAATTGCTTACACTTACCGCCTTTCCCCTACATTAAAAAGCACAATTACTGGTTAATTCTCGCTATGTATATAAATATATCCTTCTTTGAAGTAGTGTACATTCTAATTTTCTTTTGGAAAACACGAATTCTAAATCTATTCAATTTAATTTAATTATCAAAAAATGATTCGAAACAAAGAGAATTTTAATCCTCAAAGGGAATGAATAGGTGCAAGTTGCGAGCGGCGGCTTTTTCATCTTAATGTACTTTTCTACTGATCTACATAAAAGGCAGAATCAAGAAGCAGCCTTAAAATTGCCATCGACTTTTTATTCTTATGTTGAGAATTACTTTCAGCATCTTCATCATACAGTTTAAATTACAATTTGACCTTAAATGTATTTTGTTTTTAAAATTTAATTTCAGAAATAAAGCTTACAGTTAGAATTTGCCAAATTAAAGCGTATTAAAGCAAATGAAATAGACCTTCAATAAAATGCAGAGCCAATAATTGCAACGCGATTTTAAACAGAATATTTGGCCTTATTTTTGCATACATGATTCACGTTGGATGAAAAATAGAAAATAGGATAATAACACTTAAGATGGAAATTAGCCAATGAGAAATAACGCACGAAACAATTGTTTCATCGTTGCGAATATACAATAGTTTGTACAGACAATAAACCTCATTTAAATTTTATAACTATTTACTGATTAGAACTATTTATAATTACCAATATTCCTGTAAAGTTAAATGTTTGCATATACTAAGAAATCTTTTGTATGTAACACATATTTTTTCGTTTAATTTTTTTCGTCAAATTCTACATACATGGTCGACCTCGACCACCTTTAGTAAAGCTGAGCGAAGCCGAAGCGAATTAAGACCTTTAACAAACAACGCCAATTTCGTGTAATTTAACGATTCTTGAAATGACAAAGCAGTAATGCAAATTGCATTAATTTTGTAAACGATTGCCGATGATTTAAATGGTGAGTTACGTTCGCCTGGGCAGGAAAAAATTAAAACGCTTTAAATTAAATTGCTATTCTTTAATGAAATATCTCGTTATTTCGCCACTGTGAGAATCGATCGCTCTGGGTTCACACAATACCCATAGAGAAAAAGAATTACGATATTAAAATATTAGTTGTTTAAAAGTCACATCAATTTAATATAAAAGAGCTGCACTCTAGTGCCAAGTCAGGAAAAAGGTATTCCAATATCATTCCGAACAATAATGTTTCCTGCAGAATTAAAGAAGGAATAATATACACTTTTCAGATATAAAGTGCTTCGTTTATTCTGAATTTGAAAGAAGCTTATAAATGATGCATTTTTGAAAATATTATTTACATTTTCAAGTAAGTAAAACGCACGGCCAAATAAAGTGGATAAACTATCAAGTCTACCACAACAGACACTGAATATTTTATATAAAAATTTTTTAAAATAAAATAAAGTTCTGTTGATAGCCTGAAATTATTTAGAAATCCCCTGTTTATATTATTTAATTAATAATAATAGTGTAGATATAAATATATTTTAAGAGGAGTTTTGAGTGAATATTGCAACTGGAAAAAAATCTAAGAAAAAATGTTAGGGAGCATGCCAAAGGATATACAAAGGAAAGAGTATGAGTGAAGGAGAAGGGAGATGAGCATCTTGGTGTAATTCATAGTCCTCGAAGGAACTCGCGGAAGTTTGAACATCACTGACGGAAATAATTTCAGAAGAAGCCTCTGTCCATCTAATTACGTTTCAGATTACATGTCTTAAACAGAAGAGCGTCGCTGGCAAACGGTCGGTCGACAATTACGCCATAAGCCGGGGTAATGCCGACCCCCCTGGCCATAATTGCTGGCAAAGCCTTTCGAATTAAACGCCGAGCGCATATTTGCGACTAGGAGAACGTCATAAAAAGAAGTACTGTTACGTTTATGCTCGAAAAGCGGACAAATAACATAGATACAGACGCGCACACGCATACATAGAAACACGCGCAGCACATGTATATACCCACCTTGATTATTCTACATTTCATCTACTTTAAAATGTCACTCGGTTGAATGCTTAAGCAGAAGCGTAAGCACGGGATCGCTGCGTTTTGTGAAATGCTTTAAAGCGTAAGCTATGCATTTGCTTCTTTAGAAAGCGAAAGTTTTTATTATATGAAAACCGTAATACGTGAGTTTTTGACGATCAAAGGCGATGACTGAGATTAATATATAAAAAGTAAACTTATACTATCATTGACATTTTGGTTTTTGTATTACCAATAAGGAAATAATAAAAATATTAAAAAATCACACTCGGGTATGATACAATTTTTATTTACAAGTCATCACCAATTGGAACAAAGAAGATAATAAACAAGTTTGGTATTAACCATTTTAAAATTTTAAAAATTTGAAAATGATTCTACGCATGATAAAAGTTATATATGCAAGCCAAATGCATACTATATTTTATTATGTAAAGAAATGGTCAAATTTTTGAATTTCTAAGAACATCTCTAATTTGAGAACATACAGGCTGTTGCAAACGAACAATACTGCTGGGTAGCCTATCCTCTCGCTTCAGGGGCCGCTTCATAAAATGATAATTGGGAAATTTTATTTTGTTAACCCATTTACGCCCAAATTGGTAAAAATGAAAATTGAGACTTCATATCTTAAATTTATATTCTGTAGCTTGTAAAGACATAAAAAATTACAAGAATATAATTAAAAAGGGACTTAAAACTAATAAAATTTAAAAGATTACTAAATAACTAAGCTTCTAAACAGTCCAAGTAATTTCAAGTCCTGGCAATAATTTTCAGACCTCGTAGAAACGGACTTCATTGTTGACTCGGTACTTGTTTAAAAGATGACAATATGAAATGATAACGATAATAACGATGAAAAATTTTAAATTTTGAAGATCTTGAATAATGAATTTTGAAATTAAGGTCCGAAAACTTCACAATAAAAATTTCGATGAAATGAAAATGCAGTCCAATATACAGCCAATTATTTCATGATAACTTAAAAATGAAATACGCTCCACGATAACTTAAAAATAAAAATTTAAATTAAAAGTTAATTGTAATTCTTAATATTTACATTAATTCACTTTTACACTAAGCGGCCTAAAGTGAATTGCGGCCTTTAAAGGGTTAATTTTTCGTTCCACCGTCAAATTTGCGGCTGTGGCCTAAAGTGAATGCGGCCCATATTCAAAAAAATATGGTACTTCAATGAATAAATGGTATTTATTTTATACAGAAGTCTCTTCCTTATCTGAATAGTGACGTCAGTTACTGACTCGTTGCCTAGCGATTCCAAACTTAGATTTTATTTAAAATTATATGTTGTCGTCCATAGATGTAATTTTTTTATGTCTTTGTAAATTATTTTTTGTCTATACATGCTACAGAATATAAATTCAGAATATGAAGTCTCAATTTCCATTTTTACCAATTTTGGCGTAAATGGATTAACAAATTAAAATTTCCCAATTATCATTTAATGAAGCGGCCCCTGAAGCGAGAGGATAGGCTGCCCAGCAGTATTGTCCTGTATATTTTTGTAACACCCTATACATGTATGTCATATATGGTATCTTTGGATAGTATTTTTAAAAATAAACAACTTTTACTAAATTAATTATTTCCTAATCATCTAGTTTATTCACAATTAAAGAAAAATGAAAAATAAATCAGTAAATAATATTAACGAATTAAACAAATAAATTAACTAAATTATTAGGATATTGGTTTTTCTAATGTTATATTCTGCCGTACACACTTCATAAGTGCTCAAAATGTACACCATTTTATGCCAAACAATGTTGTGTTCTCTTTCTTACACTATGGGTAGTTTAGAGGACTTCAGCACTGCTGAGAGACTCACAGGCCACTCTTATTCTTTCTTTCATGTCTTCCCTTGTTGTTGGATGCTCTTGGTAGACGATGTCTTTAATTCGTCTCCACAAAACGAAGTCATTAGGATATATTATTCATGCAGTTTTCTCTTTTTTGTGAAATTACACAATTTTGCTTTATCATATATTTGCTGAATTATTTTTCATTTTTCTTTAATTTTGAATATAAGATGAGGATTAGAAAAAAAAAAAGTTTAATAAAAGTTGTTTATCTTTAAAAGTACTATCCAAACATACCTTACACGACCTATGCTCTTTTTTTGAATTTTGAAAAGTTGACTCTAGTTCCCCCTACTTCCTGTTTGTTTTGAAAATGAAACTACCAAAAGTGTATTCCTTATCATGGTTTTGTCCATGGTGGAAAGAAAGGATGGTGTATGAAATTTGAATCTAAATTATGCACAGTTTCGGGCATGACGTCATCTGCATTGTAAAACACGCGCGATAATGTCATTCTAACCTTAATATTTAATTTGGTTCGTCCATGGAAATCTTTTATAAAAAAAAGAATGATTTTTAAAAAGTTCCTAATACTGTGCTATCTCTTCTGCCTCATGATATTTGAAAACCTGCTATTTTTAAATTTGAACACAAATAACAACTAGAAAAACATAGGTAACGTTTTAAATACTTACAAACTATTATGTAAAAGTTTTCCATTTAATAGAAAATGATAATTAAAATTAATATTAAATACATTTTAATATTAAATTTTATACGAGCGATAATAACGCATAATCCTTTTATTGCCATGGTGCAATCCACGTGACGTCACGAAATGCGCAGTCACAAACCATCCTTTATTTCCACCATCGTTTTGTCCTTAAAATTTTGAGTCAATACTTTAAAAAAAATGACTGATACGGGGTACTGTGAAACATTCCGTATAAGGATAGGTAGAAACCACTAGATCTTGGTGAATGGCTGTCAGGTTGCGATCAAATTTTTTAAAACGATAAAATAACGTTTAATGTTAGATTTTTTTTATTCATGGACCTACTTTCAATTGTTTATTTAAAGCTCTTCCACTAATACTATATAAATGCTATCAAAGCTTACTGTATCTAGTAAGCATAATAAAAGTAAATTGGGCTTTCAATATCAGCTAATAGAGTTGAATGAGTCGACAAAGAAATTAAATCAATAGCAGTAGCAATTTCTCCGAAACACTTCTAAACAGTTGAGATCACTAGAAATCAGCAGAAGATTTGTTTACTGGTCAGTCAGAAAGGGAAAACACTTAACTTGAAACCGTACCAAGTAATCCTGCGCTATCACTAAATAATGAGAATCGTACTGCTATATGAGACACAGGGAACTCTATTCGGGAAAACTCTTTCCCAAACAGACAGTAATCGCCAGAGTGATGAACATAGCAACGACATTCCTGCAACAACTTAAACATGATCTATAGAGGCATGTAGATCAAACTAACTCTGGCCCTAAACAGGAGACTAAAAAGAGCAAAACGTTGTTTCAGCGATTCGACACATCATACAAAGAAAGATCCTCTTCGTCAGTGAAGAAAGCTATACTCAGATTTCATTATTAAATAGCCATTAGTGAGAAATTGTGTTTTTACTTGAGATTACAAACTTAACTATCTTTGTTTTAATGGTTGGGCGAGAAAAATTCATGCAAATATAGTTATTCTTAAAAGAAGTGATATGAGTAAAAATGACGTTTCCACAAAGTACAAATGAGAAATGTTTCAAAGTTACAGGCTCTAATTTTGAATTAAACTGGGCTTAAGAATGAGAGAGTGAAACTGAACACGCATTTTTTGATGGCATACTCTGAGACTGAAATTGATTTCCTGCATTAATCATGTACAGAAGAGATGAGAGACAGATATGTGAAAGATTTTCGCCTATTTTTTAATTTGATCTATACATAGTTTTAGTAATGGAAAGTTTGTGTAGGGAACTGTTCTCTCGAATGAGACAATTTAAATGTGCAGGTTAATCACTAATCTACGCAAATTTAACAAGTGATTGTCTAATGGGTTTTTCAGGTTTAGAGATTTATATAATTCAGATATTTGGCATTCGTGTTTAACAGTATAAGTTGATGGAAGGATGAAAAAGGTTGGGTAATTCGTTTTAATTTGTTGGGAGAATATGTTTACGAGTTCGAGTTAAAATAAGAAACGCTCATTAAAATTGATAAATGTATGAAGGCTGCCGAAAATTAATGCTGAATAATAAAGATATAAAAGTAAAATTGAAATTATCCGTGATTTTGTTGCTGGAGAAAATACACAATCGTTGGTCGCTAGACTCAGAAGTCAAAGATTCAAGAACTGGAGACGACGATATAGAGGATGTTTATCGCTAGCATAAGCCCGTACTAGTTGATGGGGAGTTATAAAAAAACAGCATATGTATAGTCCTATCGGCGAACCATGAGAACTGTCAATCACTGCGTTACTATGGAAATTAGCTAGGGTAAATTATAACTTCGCAATGAGTCGTGTTAAATGAATTCCTTTAAATTGGTGGCCCTTAAATGGGCTATTTCTGCAATCGTAAAGACATATTGTTTGAGCACGCGGTGAACAAAGCGCGGTTTAAACAGTAAATATTAAAGATAAATAAAATCCTGTAAACATTCCAAAAAGGAGCTTTAACTGTGAAGCAGAAGTATAATTATTAATGTGTTATGAGTAATTGAGCAATCGTGCGTCAACAAAACGATCGTCGCGTGCTCATATCAATAATGCTTAAAAGATAAACAGAAAGTAACAGTGTATTCATTCTTGACGTTGGAAGATTCGTTTGGTGATTCAGATGACTTTGTCTTTCAGGACGATAATGCTCCGTGCCACCGTTCTCAGGCTGTTGCCAAATACTGCGAGGATCATCGAATCCGACGGATGAAATAGCCAGCTCAAAGTCCTGATGGAAATTTAATAGAAAATCTTTGGTGGGATTTAAAGAAGATGATTGATTTGTACAAACCAACCAACAAGTCCTAGCTGAAAGAAGCAATTCGTCAATGTTGAGGGAAAATCAGTGAACACCGATGCATAAACTTATAAGAATCAATGCCTCGAAGAATTAAGGCAATAATCAAGTCAAAAGGCGGGGCTACCAAATATTAAAAACAGTTTTTGATAATATTTGACATATTTGGCATTATCCCATATTTATTTCCAAGCCAAAAGGCTATCCAATACTTTTTTCCACTGCGTTCGTTATATTAATGTATATTTTCAAGTAGAAATGATGTTTTGTTTATATGGTTAATTACTCATTTATAGAATAAAGTGTTTTCTGTAATTTACGCTTCATCCCTTTTAGATACGTCCATTATTTTAGAGGAAATTTAAGCTTTTTTATGAATTTAGCTGAACCAGAAATAAATATCCGATATTTCTTGCCAGGAGTTGTACGAGGCATGTTTTTTAAGTAAGTACCGTTTTGGAATTAAAAAAAGACGTGCAAAGATATCGCAATAATTTTATTTTTACATGAAAGCCTTTACCTTAATCTACGTTTCTACATAATTTCCGTGAATATTGAGGCACTTGTCATAACGTGGCACCAGTTTTTGAATACCCTCCTCAAAAAATTCTGCCGCCTGACTTGTTAACCACTGTATCACAAATGTTTTGACTTCGTTATCGTCTTGAAGACGCTGACCACCCAGGTGTTTCTTCAAGTGCAGGAACAAATGGTAGTCGCTGGGCGCCAGATCAGGGCTGTATGGAGGATGATCTAGAGTTTCCCATTTAAAAGATTTGATGAGATCTTTGGTCCGATTAGCCACATGTGGACGGGCATTGTCATGCAGCAAAACGATACCCTTACTCAACTTGCCACGTCTTTTGTTCTGGATTGCACGACGCAGATTGTTCAATGTCTCACAATAAGATGCTGCATTGATTGTCTCATTACGAGGCAGAAACTCCACTAGCAATACTCCTTTTCTGTCCCAAAAAACTGTGCACAAGATTTTCCGGGCAGAAATTGTTTGCTTAAATTTCACTTTTTTGGGTGATGATGAATGTCGCCATTCCATGGATTGTTGTTTCGATTCTGGTGTGACGTAGGCCACCCATGTTTCGTCACCAGTAACAATTTGGTCTAAAAATATCTTCACCTTCATTGTGGTACCGCTCAAGGAAAGTCAATGCACTGCCTAAACGTTGGGTTTTGTGCAAATCCATCAACATTTTTGGAATCCAACGTGAACACAATTTCCGGTAATTCAAGTTCTCGGTCACAATGCGATACAAAACACTACGAGAATATTAAGGAAAGCAGTCGCACAATGATGAAATTGTAAAGCGTCTGTTTTCTCTCACCTTTTCGTCCACTTTCTGCACCAAATCTTCATTAACGACCGAAGGACGCCCACTCCGTTCTTCATCATGCACATTTGTGCGGCCATCTTTAAATGCTCTCACCCATTTCCTTACCATTCCATCACTCATAATGTTTTGTCCGTACACTTCACAGATCTCACGATGAATATCGATCGGTTTTACGCCTTTAGCACTAAGAAATCGTATAACAGCCCGTACTTCACAATCGGCGGGACTCACGATTGTCGGAGGCATCTTAAACACTCAGTAAACAACGTATACAATGAAGAATCAGACTGTAATGGCGTCAGTGCGTAGACAAGAGATGTAGTTAACCAGCGCGCATGCGCGGAACGCCGACCGTAGCGCTGCGGCGGCGGAATCGCAAAACGGTACTTACTTAAAAAACATGCCTCGTATATATCCTCTAGCTTTAAGGTTATACTTTTTTTTCTTTTTTTTTCACTTTTGTCTTTTTCGCTGAAGATAGGTACTTGGTACCCGAAATACGTATCCGGTATTTCAATTTTCTTCTTTGTGGTTTAGAGATTTTTACCTTTTTAGTTGATTCACAAGGGCAAAATTCGAAATACGTATCCAGTGTTTTATATTATTAATTTTTTTTTTGTGGTTACAAGTTTTTTTCCCTCCATTACTGGCAATTCCACACCACAATCCCTTTCCTTTTTATGAATCTTTAAGCTTGTTTTGTTAATACAGCCTCGCGCATTCTCAACTAATTTTAAATACCTTCTGAAAGTCTCATTTATGAATGTGAGGTATAATGGTACAAAGAAAATTTGGTAGTATATAAGACAGGCAAATAGAAAGATAGATAATTAACAGAGTAATTCCTACGCAACTTTAATGAACCAGAAGTAAAAATTTTCATGTTAGCTTGATTAATAGGTTAATTCACACAATAGTTCTCACCGAAGCATAGACCTTAAATTATTTGAATCCAAGATCAATAATTTATTTTCATCTTTCATTTTGTTTAAATCACAGATTCCATTTTTGTTTTACGGTCTTAGCTAAATGTAGTCATTATTGAACCAAATATTTAATTGATAGATAAAATACTCTGTCTGATCACATAATAAGGCATCATGCTTTTACTGAGTGATATGTAAGCATAAAAGTGATCAGAATTTTAAATGATTACTAGTTAACGCTTGATAAGATGGTTGTCACTTAAGAGAATATTCAAAATATTTAATTTTCCAAAATTATTTTTCCGCCCTAATGTGAATTTATCATGAAATTTGGCGATTGGTGTTGGGAGGAGAGACACAGTGGGCGTTTATTTAAAGTTTATATTACGGTTATTAATATCACTTATAATTAATGCTATATACAGCTTACGCATAGTGGTCATTACCGATATTGATACATTTCGACTACTGAAAGATTATCGTGTTTGTATTATTGCACCGATAAATATTCCGTATATTCGAACGTGATGTGTTAAAAATTATTGACCTGCATTTATTTCTGTAAATATATAGTCCATTTTATTTAATTATACGAGTTTAATGGACATATATAACTGTGAAATATACGTTGTGAACTAACCAAATTTTTACTAGTTGATAAAATAGTGTAAATAATTAATTCATTAAACTAATAACAAACTTTGGTGTTTTAAAACCTGGAGGATTTGTGGACTTCAACACTATTGTAACATGCCTATGGTATTCAATAGTTATTTGCAAAGTAGACAAATTTACGGACTCGAAACTCAATAAAGCTTAAACTAGATCGTCGATAGAACCCACCGGAATTAAATGAATTTATAAATTAATCCTATTTAATTTTTGAATGAACTTTTTGATTTATTAATTAATTATTTACTTATTAATTAATATCTTTTAATAAAATCTTCCATATTATTAATTAATTGTAAATAATTAATTCATTAAACTAATAACAAACTTTGGTGTTTTAAAACCTGGAGGATTTGTGGACGTCAACACTATTGTAACATGCCTATGGTATTCAATAGTTATTTGCAGAGTAGACAAATTTACGGACTCGAAACTCAATAAAGCTTAAACTAGATCGTCGATAGAACCCACCGGAATTAAATGAATTTATAAATTAATCCTATTTACTTATTAATTTACTTTTTATTTATTAATTAATTATTTACTTATTAATTAATATCTTTTAATAATATCTTCCATTAGGGTTTCAATTTGAGCTTTAAAAGAGTTGCCCTTCATAGGATAGGCCGCGATGTATCGCTTTAAAGAGGTTTTCGACGACAGGTTCCCTTTAAAACAGAAGCCTCCTCCACTAAACGCCCCGCCTTTCAGTTCCCTATTAAATCATACGGTGAGTTCCTCCTGTGGTTCGATTTACAGCGGAAATCAATAGGCAATCGATTTGTTTTCATACTTCGATTGGTTAATAGCCTGAAGAATCCAACCCGATAGTTAGAACGTTAACGTCTACTTTAATGCAACGAGCAAACTAGCCTTTTTGAGGGAAAAAGAGAGTATACGTAACGGAAATGAATTTTTGTATTGTTTAATAAATTCATTTTCTCTCTGATAAACCATATATAGAATTGAAATATTAGAAGATATTTTCATTTTTAATAACTAGAAAGAAGTAATATATTAAGCTAATTTATCTTTTTATACGAAATAATATTTGATTTAAACTTGCATAACACGCATCATAATAATACTAATAATGAAAGCGCAACATCTATAGAATATAATTTGTGTAGATTATAGGCTGTGTTTTCGTGCTACTGATTAATCGTAATGTTCACAGTTCACATAGAGCGTGAAGACTGAGACGGAGGTCTCAGCACATAGTCGTTCAAAGTTGTTTACTTCACGAGTTTAAACTCTTTTCTTCCGCTACGGAAGTCACTCGCTGAACATATATTTAACCTTCGGACAGGATGACATAAAGGAAAGTTAAGATATGCCTTCAGAAATCCAAGCGGAAGATGAGATACTTCAAAATGCATCAGGCAGTGGCCGTCTAACGATCGTCAGGCTACGAAGTCTGTCCTCGAGGAGAACAGTAACCGTGATGTTAGAAGCTGATACTCTTAAATTACCCAAGGACATTTGCATGAAACCAGGAAGTCGTCTAAGCTGAGCAAACGGGTCCCGATAAGTTGCCAGGAACGAATAAACAGTAACGCGCGTCTCACGTTAATTTCCCGCTGTTACAAGACTATAAAAAGTTGCCCAATACAAATCGAGAACATCCTTGGATTTTCTAGTACAGGCTTCGAGAGTAGTGATACAGAATGAGTAAACAACGGACCAGCAAAATAAGTTTTACGTTTCGATGCTGCAGCCCAAAGAAGCTATTATTTGTACACCAGGAATGTCAAGAGAAAGAGACACGCTTAGTGAAAGCAGCTGTTCATTTACTGAAAATCGTGTCCTCACGTAACAAGAATAATAGCAGGCATGTCCAGTAACAGGGTGTTCACTAAATATACGGCAAAAAATTCAAGGGATGGTTCTTTGGGCTAAGAATCTTTTGTCCTTTCATGATTTTCGGAATGCCGCTTTGTTTCGAAGATACAAGGCATAAAGGTTTTTCGACATAAACAATCTTTTATTTATGTAAAAATTGTTAATCTACCATAACTGCTGAAAATGACTACCACCAGCTAGGATGCATGAATCTAATCTTCTCATTGACTGCCGAACTCTTCAAAAACACCAGGATTATTTCTTAATGCATTACACACATCAACTATCCGATTTGTCAATCTTCTATATTTTCCAACTGGAGTAGTATAAATTAACAACTTCAGATGGCCCCATTCACTAACCTGGTGTGAGTGCACAAAAAAAAACTGTTTTTAATTTTAGTTGAAAAATCTTCGAAACAAAGTGGCATTCCGAAAATAATCAAAGGACAAAAGATTTTTAAAATAACCCAAATCATAACCCCTTGAATTTTTCCCGTATGTTTAGTAAACATTCTATATAGATCATACTTTCCAGTAAAATAACTCTAGATTGATATTTGTTGACCATTGACAACCAGCATAGAAAAGAGCCCATAAGCAAACAATTGCAAGCGGCATCACAGAACTATACAAGCTGAATCTCCAACGTAGAAAGACTTGATTATGCTAATTATACATATAAAGAGAAAATTTCTTGCTATAGATATATTCTGCAATTACTAGAACCTTCTAACATGATATTATTATTGCAGACAAATTTTTATATATTTGGCTTTCTATATATTAGGCATATTTTTTCACTTTATTTTCCTTTAATTTATTGCTCCCAATTTTATCGTAACATGACCCAATCTATTCATCTCACTCATACTTGAACCAGATAAAAATGAAGAAAATACAATTCGTAAAAAATAGTTTACTCCACTTATGTACAATTCATAATGAAAAGGTAAAAGAGCCTCCAAGAGAAAAATGGAGCAAAATATTTTTCTGGAATTGTATTTTCTTCATTTTTCTCCCATTAAACATTGTCCACAGCTTCTGGCATAATTTTTAAGTTTATCCAGCCATACCTAGCAAAATTGAGATCTGTAGACTCAGACGATTCATGCTAGATAATGTTTAGTACAAACTCATTCTCATACATAAATTACGAGGCCTGGTTCACATTATCTAACTAACTGGCAAATATTTACAGCACATGAGCAATCTGCCTTTAAATATGCATTTTTTCCGTTTCGACGCTTTTTTTGGCCTGACGAAAATAAGGGCGGAAACTTTCAAATATGAATTCAATATGAAGTCAATATGCCTTCATATCAGCGTAAGGAGAAGAATCCGTCCGGTCCAAAAATAAAAATTTGGAGAAAACCCCATATCGTTTTGTTTAGTTTTGAGCGAAACTGAAATTCGACTTCTTCTATCGGCGATATCTTTCTGAATTTTCAGGATATTTGCCTGGGCTTTTTATAAGAGCAGCTCTATACATCTGGCTAATAAATTATGCAAAAGATATTTTGGTAACGCTTTGCGCATTTACAGTTAAACATTATTTAGTAAAAATGCATAAATTTCATCAAATATTTAATATTTTTATATTCTGATTGCAGGATGTTGTCTCTACTGTAGTTTGTCAAGTTTCCTGAAAATTGCATTGCACTGGGTTGAAAATCTGCATGTTATAAAGAAAAAACTTACGAAAATATTTTTTAAAGAAACCTTTATATATCCATGAATATGCGTGCTATTCTCATATAAAAAACATTTGTAAGGTTTTGGGTTATTCTCTTACAAATGAGCACAGATAAGTAAAAGAAGCCTCATAAGAATATGCTACAGCTAAAATGCATTTCAAGCATTAGTTTTTACAGAGTGATCCCAAGCATTATTTTTATTGTTCAATTCGTTACTGGTCCCCTATTTGCCTTCGGGACAAAACTTTCGCTGAAATTATGAGGTGTAATATGCTCTTTACGCCTCTGAAGCTTCAGGATAATTCGTCAAGTATTTTCTAGATATTCTACAAAACGTCTAAAATCAAAAGTATCCGATTACTTTTGGGTAGATTGTGTATATGACCTCATCTGATCTGTTTGGACTGACTACAAAAAAGGCATGATTATTCAAAACTTTGATTATTTTACTTTTTCAAAAAATGGTACTTAATACCACTAGTTGATGATAGCTTATAACATTTTATTACTAATTATCACTTTTTCTCTAATATTATTTAAAATAATACCGGTAATCTGTAATAAATAAAACATTTTTTTTTAAAACCGAGATTTGAATTACAGGAGAATTCGGGTTAACGAGATACCGCTGTAATTTTAAACTGCTCCTTTTGACTCTCCTACCGCCTCTTTCAAGATTGACATCGATGTTGCTAACACCCTGTATACCATCATTTATAAACCATCATAACTAGCATGTTTTTCTCCTTTTTAAAAGTTACGACCTTTATTTATGTAAATATTTAAAAAATTTGAAATAGTTATTTCGAAGTAATTATAATTACATACGAGTATAACATTATATATAATTATATTTCAGTGCATTTTACATGCAAGTTTCTTGCTCTGGAATGCTCTGTTAATTAAAAGCATTCCTAATAAACATTCCTACAGGAGAGTAAATTGCGCTTGCAAAAATACAATATAAAGAATTTACATATTTATTATGAACTAACCATTATTATTATTATTATTATTGTTTGAACGAAACATAATAAAAAGCGGTCCGGCTATTATTTATACTGCTTACTCCAGTGCATAGGAATCAGGTGAGTAGAAATTTTATCAGTTGAGCGCATTAGCTTTAAGTAATTTCAAATCTTGATTGTTTGCTCCTTTGCTGCTGCCGCTGCTGCTGGGAGTGAAGCGAGAAAGAGAGTCAGAACTGAAAGGCCCATGATTTTTAAAGGGGGAAGCGGCGGTGGCTCCAGGGGAAGAGCGGAATAGCAACCGATGTTACAAACCCAATCCTAGGGAAACTGTGGATGGGTCCCCGTTGCCTGGCAACAGCCTCCTCCTCGTCACGGCGATCCATAACCACGGCATGCACTCGCTCTTCCTGTCCAGACTATGTAATATTTATTACGAGGAAGTCATCAGCTTCTGTTTTCCCACCCAATCTTGCCGACGCCTCCTCACCTTTCCTCTTTTCCTCCCTCGGCCAATCGCCACTGAATAAAGCGACGTTGATTGAATTACAATGAGGAACGAGATTGCTCTAATTCTTTGACGAGATAATTTTTTTCTTTGGACAAACGTCTTTTCTGATCAAAATACCAATGTTCCATTAGAGTTATTTAAAGATTAGTACTAGATTTAACACGACCAACACTATCATAAGACGTACAACATTTATTGAGTACATTATATAAAATTATGATATTGATAGTCAGTATTCATGTATGTAAACTGTGCTATTCAAAATTGAATATACACTTTTCTGAAAATTGAATCTTAAATAATAGTTATTAAATAAAAATGAAAAATAAATAATAATTAACAAAATAATTAATAAATAATAAATAAAATCAAAATAAAACTAGAAATATAAAATCAAATAAAAAGCTGACGTTTCGGATAGAGACTATCCTTTATCAAAGTAAACAGGATAATTCTCTAAAAGCAATTAGAATATTAGAGAATTATCATGAAGATTTATTGAATCTTACATATAAAATTACTGAACCCAAGTAAAATAATATTATAAAATTTTCTTTATTCAAGAATTCAACAAAGAAAATTTAGGAAATATTTTTTAAATAAAATACTTTTCCAAAGTTTAATATTCCAATTTATTTTGTGCTATTTTAAATTCGTTTAATGCATCAATCTTTACATAACATTATTACGAAGGTCAGTCAAATGAAACTTTATAATAAAATAAAGATATGGAGTTAATGCTCCAACGTCATCTAAAGAAATTAACATGAACACCGGAAGGAAAAATTCCGCGACCTGGATTCGAACCAAAGGCCACCAGTACCCAGCTCTATCAACATTGGGACCATTGCGGAAATGGTAAAGCCAAACGAAAGAGCCGGCTGTCTTCTCTATCATGGGATTTCTACTTTGACTATAATTAGTATCGTTAGGACATTTTCACATAGCTTTGCTGTACCGTGTCTGCGGTGACCCAGTTGGTAGAGGCGACGAGCTGGATATTCGTGGTCCCTGGTTCGAATGCAGGTCGGAGAATCTTTTTTTTTTTTCGTTTTTCATATTAATATCTTTACCATAAGTTGGACATTAACTCCAGTTCTTATTTATTACTTTCTTATGAGTTTTCATCAGCTTTTTGGTGGTTTAGAAAGGAGGAATTCCCGATCAGTGGGCCTCCACGTTGACTATTTTGTAGTCTTTAGAACATTTGGAGACAGCTTCACTGTACGTGGCCGCAATGGTCCAGTTGGTAAAGGCGACGAACTGGATATTTGTGGTTTCTAGTTCAAATCCAAGCCGCGGAATTTTCCTTTCTGTATTCATATTTATATCGCAAAGTGTTAACAGTTGTCAGAGCACAGCAGTTAAAAAAATAAATGGTTTTGAAAATTTCATACAGGATAAAGGGTGGCCTTCGAATGAGGTTAAGGCGGAGGCACTGAGTTTCCATAGCAATGGAAGTGATTGATATGCGTCTTCCCATAATACAGGCCAATGATGTAAATACATCTTGAATGAATTTCCCATATTCTGGTGGTTTTTAGTGTTAAATCCGAATCTGCTTTTAGATTTTTTCTATCACTTCACTTCACTCTATCACAATAGAGACTGCAGTATTAAAGTAACGGCCATGAAGGGAAGCGGCTGCAATGTTAAAGTATTTTTTGGCCACAAGGAAATTTATCAGGCCCCAAATTCTGAATAATGTAAAATGCCTCATTGAAAAACAAGAAATCTGTGAGTGATAGAAAAAACTGAGGTCAGATAGGGATTCAGCATCAAAAAAGCGTAAGAATCAGCTCTTAATGTTAAAAAAGGTTTTAGAAAGTTATTTTTTTGGCCTGTGTAATTATTCATCGTCATTTTTTAGTGGTAGCTTCCGAGTTAACATTTTGAGTTCCTGAATCGCTGTGATTCCCGAACAGTTCAGAATTGTTCATTTTGATTTTATATTTTCATGTAAGCACGTCTGCTGCACTATACCAATTGATCTAAGCTTATAACACGTTTTGACAGGCCTTACATTAATAATTATCACAACCAATAATGAAATGAAATTTTGGTTTTATTGATCCAAACATTTTGAAGAAAGGTTTTCTTTTATAACTAAAAATAAGCAAGATCATAAAGCACCAACTATCCGCGCGTTTTGGAGCTTTCTAATCCACTCGTACACTTCTTGTAGATTTCATATTCAGATTACATTCGATTTCACTTGTAGCTTCCTGTCATACTCAGATTTCTTTCGTGGGTGAAGAATTTCGATGGTTTTGACCCCTTCCCCATTCAAAAATCGAAAAACAGAACACTGTTCCTCTTTGATGCATGTTTTAAAGGATGCATTAAATTTGCCGGGATTGAATAATTAATCGCAAAATATTTTTCAAACTCAATACATTTCTTTATAAATAAAAAAAAAACAACGATGCACAGGAAACATCCCAAATGGATGCTGGGGTATTAAAATTAGAGTGTTTTGATGTTGCCATCTCATATAAGAAATAATAAATAAGAAGTGGAGCTAATTCCCCAAACACAGGTGATGTTTTTGAAAAAATGGAAGGAAAAATTCTACGGCCTGGTTTGACAAATTGGTTGTCTTTAAAACACTTACTGACAGCATGGCGATAGCCCAATTGGTAAAGGCGTCGAGCGTGATACAGTGTCTACAATAGCCCAATTGGTAAAGGCGTCTAGCATGATACTCATGGTTCCTGGTTCAAATCCAGATCGCAGAATTTTTCCTTCCATTTTTTTCAAATAATATCATTATCTCATATAAGCCAAATTATTTTAAAAAAGGGTTTTATGAATCAAGTTCAATAGCTGTTGGGTGATTCGGTATAAAATTTTTTGAAAAAGTTTTAGACTCGTTAATAATTCTGCATACCTTAAATAACGCGAACTGAAAATTGAAACAAATTCCAAAATCGCGAGCAAGCAAATAATCATGCAATGAAGGGCATATCGATAACAATTCTGAATACATCCATTCTGAGTACACAGCACTAGAAAATGGCAGTCGTCTATGGAGCGGAAAAATCCATCGATTCCGAGCCAATTTGGTCAGTGATGTATGTTAACCACTCGAACCGTGATGATTACACTCAATGCATGATTGCAACCGGAACTTCAGGCCCACACCGTCATATTGATTGCATTAGTCATGACGAAAAATCCTCAGATTCCGGTTGTCAACGTTCGGAACAGAGTTAAAATTTTCCATTTGATAAATGGGTAGCCTGTGCAGAACGTGTGTCCATTGGCGATACTTTCGATTATCGCAATGTTAAGTGAATTCGTCGAATTTCGGACTGCATCAAATATCATCGTGCTCGGCCAGAATGAGAAACGCTAACAGCAAAAAAACAATTGAAAGAGACGGATTAATGAATTGAGTAGATCATCCTCGTATAATTTATTAATTTCCAAAATGCAATTCTAATCCTTGGTTGGAATTAATGCCCAAAGTATCGGCAAAAGCGTTTTGAACTTGCTTAAGGAATTGGCGAGCCGCTCTTTTGTATAACTTCAAGAGAAATTTTTAAAAAATCTTTTCATCGTTATAATAGATTTATTCTACCACGATTTCTTTTGGCCTGTACGTAAAACTTAATGCATATTCTAAAGATATAACCCTCAAATTAAATTTTGCCTGGAACGGGAACTCTTTTGCTAAGATTTTCGAAAACTGGTAAATATGACAAGAATGCGCCCTTAAAAAATTTTAACGTGGCCCAGAATAGTTGCTAAATTGCCGATCCCCAAAATAACAATAAGTTAAAATTACTAATTTGTATATGACGGGTCAAACATTTAGCATGCAAGATTAGATGTTAAGCCACAGAACTAAATACCTAATATCAACAGGCTTGCTCTTGCTGTATACACTTGCATAACACGATAACACTGTTAATCTTGAAATGAAATAGAGGCACCAATCGCAAGTTAATAAATAAATCAGTTTATGTGGTCGAACTTACTGGAGAACGGTTCGACTGACTTTTAAAACATTGAAAGAAACTGATATTCCCTTATACAGTTGTTTGAATCGTTTGAAAAATTGAGAGAATTATGTTTCTTTAAAGTATCAGAAATTTGCTCGAAATGGCAGCACAATTGCATTGAATTTATGGAAATGACTGTTCACAATTTGAAATCCGGAAAACGCTGCAATCTTCAGTTTATTATACTCCTTTAGAAGATAAATTTTATATTCAAAATTTTATAAATACAGAGCACAAAATAGCTTTTCTGTCCCTGCAATTATAATTTTGCTATTTATATAGTAAGAATATACGTATATGCTATCATTATCATTCCCCTTAATAATAAATATGCGTTTATTATTGACGCGTTTCAGGCGAAGTCTTCAGCATAGCAAACTACATTATATGTATGAAAATTGACGATCAAAGAATATTGTAGAGTGGAAGTCAACATTTCCCTAATCGCATCCTTCACGAACAAAATCTCATGCCAAACTAGGCAAGAGGCATGATGTAATCAAAAATGTCATATTTTATAGATAAGTGACACTTACTTCTTCTGGGAAGGAAGTAAATTTGATTGACGACGGTTCTTAGTCAGAAGCACATTATCATTATTGGCTGCAAAACTAAAGTAATTATGAAATCCAATGTCTGAAAAGATGACACTATTAATGCCATCAAACTCAACATCAAAGGAATGGTTTAAAATGTCCAAGACCCAGACTAAACTCTGTGCCTCAAGAGAAAGCTTCTGCGGAGCACAGAAAGTGCTCAATCGCCAATCAAGAATGGAAGCTACCATGCTGTTCATTAAACCTAGTACAGTCTGAAAAATAAGGCGCTTTAATGACATAAAAATAAAATTATTAATTAAGTATTTCAGTGAATATAATTAAATTGGCTTATAAATATTTAAAAATTTAAATGATTAATCGTCCTGAAGCAAAAATTGACTTATTTTCTCAATAGAACTAAAATAATAAAAAGGCGTATCAAGCAAAAATTTTATTTGTTAGCAATAAAATGATATATTTTTCAAATAATAAAGTGTGCAATAATAAACAATTTCTAATTATTATCCCAAATTATTCATTGGCGAATTTCTTGGTCTATTTTTTCCAGAAATAGTAAATTGGGGAAAGTTCTCGTGTTTGCCGGTGATTCCAATGCTTTCCCTTGCTGTATAATCTTTCAATACCTCTGTTGCTTTGGGCATTTTTTATTAATGAGGTTGTGCGGTACTTTTTTCATAATCGGGCGCAATCTCTCTCTATTATCCAGACTCCATCACCTTTTATCGGACGCCGGTTTCACTTCCTCGGTTAAGAGAAAAGTACCAACCGATATATACCTCCTGTGTTGTACTTCTGTCTGATTCTTTTTCTTTCAGTTCCATAAAATCTACCTAGTCAAACTATTTAGCTATAGATAGTTTTTCTTTAAATTCTAATATCTAATACTATAATATGAGCATTCTTTTAATAATATAATATCTAATCGGCTCTAACGATTTTAATGAAATTTGCCTAATAAGGGTTTTGAGGGGCAAAAAGTCGAACTAGCTAGGTCTCATTTCTGGGAAATTCGTTTTCCTAAGTTATTTTAATTATTGCTGCTACTCGACTGCAGACAGCGCCACGTGTTTCCTAACAATGCGATGTCGTTAACAGACGTTTCTGACAAAAACCGACCATAAATTATTACAAAAATAATAATTATAACGTTTTTGAAAAATCCGACTTCATGTGCCACTCTTGCGTTCGGGTAGTCTCGGTTCGCCTCGTGCGAGAGTGGACAGTCGCCAAAACAAAACATTGCAAGAATAACAAACAAATTGCATCATGCCCAGAGAATGTCAACGAAAATCTCATCATTTTAAGTTTCAAACGCCTCGCAATGAAGACCCACCCGAAAATTTAATTGAAGGTATGCAAATAATAATAATTATTAACTGGAGATGCTCTCCAAGCATAGGTAATGATTTTTCGTTTGAAAAATGGAAGGAAAAATTCTGCGACCTGGATTCGAACCAGGAACCTCGACTATCATGGCCGACGCCTCTACCAATTGGGCTATCGCAGACACCTGCACAGCCAAGCTGTCTCAAGGTGTCTTAAAGGCAACCAAGTTGTCACGGTTGAAAGTTTACTTGTGAGTTCATTAACTTTCTGATGGTTTGGAGTGGAGAAATTCTCGATCTGCGGGCCAGGTTCCCGTCTCCCATTGGGCTTTCAATATGACATGTTGTCATTGCGGGGCTTGGCGTTTTCCAGAGGAACGTGTTCTAAATCGTATAAATCGAATTTTTTTTGGCGACTGTTGTTTACATGGCCGAATGGAACTTGAACCAATTTTCAAACGAATTAGTACGTCTCGTTATAGGTTCTCATCCTCTGTAGGAAGAATTCCATAAAAGAATAAGAAATTTAAATGCGTCCTTTGCGCTAGCATCTTTCAAAGTCAATGATGATAGAACATTTAATAACCATGGCATTTACAGTTTCTCATGGTAAAAAAGACGAGCACGTTAAGAGCTCTGTTGCCGAAGAAAAATCCACGTCACACGCGAAATGTGGTATGGAAAGAAATTTAAAATGAGTCAATTATTTGAATAACATAAACAATTTAAATAACATAATTCTTGGTGAGAACGAAAAAAGCATTCATCTTAGGAACCATAAATACAAGAAGAAGAAAAAAAGCAGCCATTGACAAATTTTTTTGGAATTGTGAACCTAATGCTTAAAAAATGAAATTAATAAAGGCTTACCACGAGCAAAGCTCGGTCGCTCAGATATTTTATGTTATCAGTGTTGGAAGTCGCCATTACATACATCATGGAGACGACAAATACTGTAGTACTACAGTTCCAGCAAGAAGCATGGAGTGGTTACTCAATGTAAAGTCTAATGCACGTCGAACAGAGTATATCTCATTGGTACGTCTTCCTCCATTTCGGCGGCATAGTTTTGGACATATTCCTCCACAGGAGTCATATAGAAGTCATAAGGAATTGAAAAACAGGGAACAATTGAAGGCTTGCCCGGAAGAACGTGATTTGTTCCACACATTCATATGTAACAAGTCACGTTCTTCCGGGCAAGCCTTCAGTTATCTGATCCATCTGCCGCAATAAATCCTGAAAGTGACGATACCGAATGGTTTGGTTCTTTTCCTATTTTGTTTTACATATTGTGACCCAGACTGATGTTCCGTAAAAAAGTTGGTACGAACATTTATACAGCAGTGGTCGTCATCAAAATTGAGAGAAATCCGTTTTGATCCGGCAGGGCAATCAGGCCACGTCTAATGGATATGTGCGTAATATCAGATACGTTTGGAATCAATATCAACACAAACCCGTCGATAATAAACGTATATTTCAAGTGATCAGTTGTAAAGGAAGGGAAAACCTCAAAGCGGTATTTTACATATCGGTTTTCGCTTTGTGGTTGAGGTGTTTCCATTCCACAGTTTCTTCTTTTGATAAGTTGCTTTCAGAGTTCAATAATTAAATTTTTTCTAGCAAATAAGACTAACTTCATACGTAATATAATGTAAGGATTAAAAGCTGATTGAAGTAATCATCGACTTCCATTTAGATTTTAAAAGTTATAAATAAATTGCAATTAATTTTGTAACAGCTTAATAAAATTATTACGGTTATAAAGCAAGGAATCCATTAACGAATTAAGGGCTCGCTCTGTTAGACCTGATAATTTTAAAAAGCCATTAATCAAAATTTATTCTGATAAATGGGCTATTGCCAATTCCTCGTTTAATAATAGCAATCTAAACATTAAATTCATCAAGCAAAAACCTTGTAAAAAAAACAAGCAACATTTTTAATTCAAAAATAAATACTTATGGAAAAATAAAATTTTACAATGAAATGTTAAAAAATAAACAATCCAAATTTATTAAATATTTCTGACAAATATTTATTAAAAAAATAACCTAGTGTTTTTTCTCATTCTGGACAATTCTACAGATCACATTTTCAAAGGTATTTAACCTTCAGGAAAAATTAGATTGAAACTCAGTTGGGTTCCCATTTGTGTAATTACCGAGAAAGCAATTCCGAATATGCAAGATTTATTGAGAGGTGGACGTGTAAAACGATAAATACGATACGGCATTACTATTTGGTTAGCCGTGTTTCCACAAAGCCGACGTTATCATAGCGCTAATCTCTTATTGATAAAATCTCCGATTCACGATACCATTAATTAGTTACATTCCCTACGGCAGTGGAATTACAATGAAGTCGAATGGAATAGTAGTGACAAATGTTTACAATGCTTACATCCTTAAAAACTTGTTAATTTTTAAATAAATTTGTTAGGAACTGACTTTCCATTATTGATTAGTGCCTGAATCTTTTGTACACAATTATCATTTATTGCTCACTTATAGGAAAAATGGAATATGGCTATCTTTTGAATTGAATAATAACGGTAAAATTAAATTTTTGACCAAGTATAGTAATCTTTAAATAAATTTTTACGGATAACATTCTTAACTTCCTTAATACATTCTAGTCTGGATAAATAACGTAAATTAACTTATTAGAAATGAAAAACAAATGATCTAAGCGCTTTTGAACATCTTGGATTCTTACTCTTGAAATAGTTTCATAAATTTTATTAAGAATGAAAAACAAAAGAAAAGGATCTGCGATTTGGAATTCAATTTGGATTTGTCTCGGGTGCAGGAACACTTCAACAACGAAAAAATCTCTAGGAAATGAGAACCATCAAGAAGAACATAGTGCAAAAGGAAAGCAAACTTATTCGCAATTAGAAGGTAATGAATTAGACAATATATCATTACAAAGTATTAAAGAACTACATAAGAAGATGGACCTAAAAGGAAAATAACATATTAAAGGATTTAAAAAAAAGTATAGAAGAAATGGAAGTGTCTTTAAAATTTATATCAGATAAATATGAGCAAATAGTGACTAAACAAAAGCAACATGATTCAATATCAATGGAACTGGAAAAAAAGAACGATGATTTAGAAAAGTTAAGAAACATCCAACAAGAACAAATTCAGCAACTAGTTAATAAAGTAAATGTGTTTGAACAACAGAATAACGCCCACAATATTGAGATAAGGAGTTTAGTGCTAAAATCATATGGCGGAAATTGAAAAATTGGCCAGAAATTTGAATATAGAAAACTTTGATAGATCTCAAATTGAAAAGGTTCAATCCATGTCTATTAATAGAAGTGCGATCACAATTAAGCTAAAGGATATAAGTTATGTTAATAAATTTTTTCTTAGCAGGAAAAAGTTAAAAGATATAGCTAAGCAGAATAATATATACAAGGGTGTATATAGCACTTTGACATATTCTTAGTGACATATTCTTCAGGTCAAAAGAAGACGAAAATGTTCTATAGCACTTTGTCTGGAAACGATTTGTTGGCGAGTAATCCAATATCATATAGTAGGGAAGCACGGTAGTTAGCGGACGATATTTTAGCAGTTCCAGCGTTTCGACCCAACACTAGGTTGAGTGGTTTGTTCCATTTAAACTTACTTTAGGGTTGTTCCATTAGTTGTGTACGGTTGTTTCCATTACTGTAGTTTCACTACTGTACATCCACTAGGAATATCAATTTCAGAACGTTTGCGTGCTTTAACATACGCATTACGATTTACGTAAAAAAAAGTCATGTACACGTATTCCAGTGCAGAATACACTGACATGCACCTAATGTATGGTCTTGCGGACGGAAATGCTGTGGAAGCAAGAAGACTCTACCAAGAACGCTTTCCGAATAGACGTTTGCCAAATATCCGAACATTTGTATCTGTCGACAGACATTTGAGGGAGCGTGGTTCCTTTGGCCGTCAAACAGGACAAGGGCGGCCTGTAGCACATTCTCCGGATGAGGAGGATGTGATAATTGACATCATACATGATGAACCACAGACAAGCACCCGTCGTATTTCTTCCATGGTACACAATCCGCATTCATCTGTTTGGCGCATTCTTCACCGTCAGCTTTTGCATCCATACCACCTGCAACTGGTTCAGGCACTGAACCCAACGGACTATCCACACCGACAACGATTTTGCCAATGGATACAACGTCGTCATGCTGTAGTTGTCTCAGCCAGATACTTTTCACGGACGAAGCAACCTTCACCCGGACAGGAATCGTAAATTCTCACAACCAGCACCATTGGGCAGATGCTAACCCGCATGTTGCCAGAGCTCGAGAGCATCAAGAGCGTTTCTCCGTGAACATTTGGTGTGGAATTGTCGGAAATAACTTAATTGGCCCTTATGTGTTGCCGCCACGATTGACTGGGCGAACGTATCTTTTGTTTCTGCAGAATGCATTGCCAGAATTACTGGAAGATGTTCCTCTTTTGATAAGATCTAACATGTGGTTCATGCATGATGGCGCTCCAGCACATTTTAGCCATGTTGTGCGAGCACACCTTAATGCTGCATACACGAATCGGTGGATAGGTCAAGGTGGACCGGTAGCCTGGCCTGCAAGATCACCCGACCTTAATCCCTTGGACTTTTTTCTGTGGGGTCATGTGAAAACGATCGTCTACAGCACAGAAGTTCCTAACATTATGGTTCTGCGACAACGAATTGAAAATGCATGCCAAACCGTTCGTAATGCTGGCAACGAACTCTTCCATGACATCAGACGGTCGCTCGTGCAACGAGCCGAAGCGTGCGTGCGAGCTGGTGGCGGGCACTTTGAACAATTCTTGTAATTTGGAGTCACGGGTTTAGTTGGCTGTATCGCGTAAATAAATCCTTTCCAGACAAAGTGCTATAGAACATTTTCGTCTTTTGACCTGAAGAATATGTCACTAAATTTATTGTACATAATTTTGAAACACCCTGTATAAGAATGTATTCATAAATGAACATCTCACTCAAGCAAATAAACTTTATTATGGAATGTAAAAGAAATAGCTAAAGCAAATCAGTGGAAATATGTGTGGATAAAAAACGGTGAGGTCCTACTCCGTAAACGTGATGGAGAGAAGGTAATAAAAATTGAAGATTTCAAGGACTTGAATAATCTAAATTAAAAGTTTCAAATAAAGTGTGGCCTTGTTGATATTAAAATATAGACATGTAACTAATTTTCAGTTTACAAATGGAAAAACTTACTTGTTGTTTTGTGAACATTCGAAGCATAAGGAAAAATTGGGAGTACTTCGAAGTTTTTGGTCATCAGAATCCAGATATTAGTATATTTGTTTTATTAGAGGTAAATATCCATGAAGATGAAGTTACTTGTTTTATATTACAAGGTTTCAATCATTTTGCAAGTTTAAGAGATAAGAATAGAGGTGGTGGCATTTTAATTTATTATAAGAGTAATATTAATATTGTCTTTGATACGGTAAATAAGTTAGAGGAATGTGAATCTATTAGTGGAACTTTATCAATCCCTATGATTATTAAGGGAGCAAAGATATTGAATTTTTAATAATCTATCGACCTCCTAAAAAAACATCAGTAAATTTCTGACATCACTTGAGTGTTTTATTGAGTCAAAAAAAGCAAAATAATGTTCTAATGATTTTTGGAGACGTAAATATAAATATTAAGAATGAAAAATCTCCATATGTACATAAGTATTTAGATATTCTGTCTCACTCAGGTTGTATACAGACAGTGAAAGAAGCAGCAAGAATAGAAGTACATGGAGATAAAATCACTAAAACGCTTATTGATCATGTTGTTGTTAGGAATTTCAATTGGGCAATTGAAATCAATGTAACGGAGACGAAATTTGCAGACCATAATTTAATTAAATAGAATCTTATTTTTCCGAATAATCTCAAAAATAACATACATAAAAATAATGAGTATATTAGAAGTCAAAAGATGGTTAATAATAATATCAAAAAAGTGAACTGGGAAGAAAGTCTGAATCTGGAGAAAACAGATGATTTTTACGCTTTTTGGGTAGACAAATTTAATACCATCTATGACAATTCAAAGGTTCTTGCAGTTCCTCGAAAGAAAAATAAGAGACCCTGGATTTCTCAGCAATTACTATACGAAATTGATAGGAAAAATCAAATTTGGAAAAAGATTAAATCCTCTAATGTCAATAAAGATCTTATGACAGAATATAAAATGTTAAAAAACAAATTAAATTCGCAATTAAGATATGCGAAGAGAAAGTTTTATCGAGATCAATTTAAATCAAATATAAAAAATTCTAAAAAAACATGGGATTTAATACATGACTTAATTGGAAACAAAAAAAAATATTGAAGACAAAGAAGAAACTTTTATTAGTGAAAATCTTGATAATTTTAATGAAACCTTTGTGAGGGAAGTCTATAAAATTCGGCAACCTTTCAAGGAAACCAGTGGGGAAATCGGAAACATAAAAAAAATATTAAATTCAATTGTAATTAATAATTTTGAAGAAACAGATATAAAAAATATTATTAAGAAATTATCTCCTAACAAAGGCCCTGGATATGATAACAATAAGAATAAAAGATATAAAGGAAAACTTACAATATTACTGAAACCTCTTACATATTTTTATAACAAAATTTTAGATTCTGGAATTATTCCAGTGCAAATGAAAGTTGTCAAAGTTAGACCCATTCATAAAAAAAGATCCAAAACTGAGTACAAAAATTATAGACCAATTGCAATTTCCTCATCACTAATGAAAATCTTAGAAGGTTTATTATTAGAGAAATTGGAGGCTTTTATCACAAGATATAATACATCCGCAACTTTTTTGGTACGTGAAACAAAAAGGGACACAAATGTTGCTAACACAAATTGCAGATGACCTCTATGACGCTTTTCACCATGATTTATGTGCGACAGTGGTGTTCTTTGATTTAAGCTAAGCTTACGATACTGTAGATCACGATATACTAATAGCCAAACTTTATGAATACGGCATTCGAGGTAATATTCATAAGTTACTAAAAAAAATTTTAAATCATCGAACACAAAGAGTCTGTATAAAAAATAAATACAGTAATAGTTAGTCATTAGAATGTGGAGTCTTTCAAGGATCTTTATTAAGTCCTCTACTCTTTAATCTATTTATGAATGATTTACCCCTACATATTAACAGTAATTATGGAAAGATTTTTATATATGCTGATGATATTGCTCTGCTTACTATACACAAGGATGAGAGGAGATTACCTGCAGAATGTCAAAGAAACGTATCACATATTGTTAAATGGATAAAAAATAACAAATTAGGTTTAAATAAAACGAAAACAAATTTGATGAAATTCAGAATTCCAAATAAAAAATATGAATTCACGTAAAATTCTAAAATAAAAATACATAATACTAAATGTAAGGAAAAACTGAATTTTTGGGGAAGCTGTAACTGCACAACTATAAATGAGTCTACAACAATCTTGGATTAATTTTTGACTCCAACTTAAGTTGGAAAAGTCACATTGATGATATTTGTAATAAATATCGGAAAATCTTATTCAAAATGTTTTATATAACTTGGTATTGTCCTATTGACACTAAAAAATTATTTTATAATGCCTTTTTTAAGGCAAGAATCAGATATGGCTTATCAATTTTTAGATTTGCCACTGGCATAAAAAAAATTGAAAAATTACAAGTTAGAATAATAAAATTAATGTGTAAAAATTCCAAACTCGATGATATAGACAATGATATCAAATTTAAAAAATTAAAAATTTTGAAAATTCAAGAATTAGGAAATTATATGATATTATTGCAAAATGTTCATAAAAGTAGTTTCTTAAGTGAAAATACGAGTATATGTAAACTACGCAATTTACCAGCATTTAAAATACCTAGAATAATGAATAACTATGAAAGTAAACAAAGGATATATTATATTCCAAAGTTTTCTAATACAATTCCAAAATGGATATTGGTTTTGAAAACTTTTAAATTAATTAAGGCATCATATTTTACATGGTTAGGATATGTACGCGTATAATTATGTTGTCGGTTTATTTCCTGGTGGTTATGTGTATCTTGTAGTGTTATTTTCATTCTGTTAATGTTGTCATCCTTTTAATGTATATGTGAATTTTATGCTACTCTGATAAGTTACAATTTTTGTCCCATACAAGCCATTCACGAGGCTTCGGGACTTTTTTGTTATTTGATGTTTGTTTTAGATTTGTTTGTTTATTATTGAATAATAAAGATGAATAATGATGAATTAAAAAAAAATAGGGACCATGAGCGTCTGCCTCGTCACTCTTACCACTGTCACTATGTGTCCCACTATAACAATGATGTCTGAATGTGGGCCATGAACTTGAAGTCATTCGGTATCCTTCAGGAAAGAGTAGGCAGTAAGTTCGTAAATCGGATTCTTCCTTTCCTAAATCATCAATAGGTGATGAAGCCATATGTTAAAGTAATATTTAAGAATATGACTGGTAAAATATTTCACCACTTGAAAGACCGAAACGGTAGAGTAATGGTAGAAATTGCTTAACAGATGCTTCAAGATTTTTTTTTATCTCACGCTGATTGGAGGATTAGAATGTGGTGAAAATAATGATGTGAGTGGATTATTCTAGTATGTTATCTACAGTTCGGAGGATAGCACGACATTTTTTCTTCTACATTATTATATTCCTTGTTATTTATGAAAGAACGTCGCACAACATGACTTACGTAAATATTAAGCAAGTCCAATCCTTCAAGTGTGCAGTTTATTCCAACGCTAATGGATGCTTCTATATAAAAGTGCATCCAGTTACAAAACACATATCGGTTAGTGATTTTTTGCGCTTAAATAGCCCAACCTTCTCATCTCAATCTCATCGAACATCTTTGAGATGAGGAACAGTTCAGAGCGAATGGTACAACATCCTACCTGTACCTTTCGGCAACTGATGAAATTTCATGCTTTTCTGAAATCTAAAGGAGCTTTACGTTATACAAAGTAGTTTTTCCTAATAAAAAACTCAGCTTATATTCATCGTATGACAAATAAATAAAATTTGCTATACGATATTTTTTATGAAATGAACTCGTAAACAACTGGCTAAGGAAAAAAATTACTATACAGGCATCATATACATTTTCCTTATAGAATAGAATTGCTTATAAAGTGGACTGTAAAAAAATTCAAAATTTAAAAACAACAATTTAAAGATAACCAGAAAGGAAATTGTATTACGATATAAAGGTAAAGCATGATTTACATAGATGTTTTACAAGTAAACATTTTTAATATCATATTTTACATTTTATACATCAAAAGTATAAGACGAGTGCTTGATAAAATTCCATTTCCTCCTTTGGATTTATTGAGATTCATTTATCATCTGTCAATAATTTAAATTCAGATTCAGTGGGGGAAAATTTTTTTAAGTTACAGATTTTGGCCATTAAAATTCTTTTTATGGCTTTGAAGTTTCAATTGATTCTGTCAATAACAGAAATGATTAACTTCCTGCAACAGAAATTTTCAGCGCAATGACTTTTTGCTTTTTTTGTGTTTTTTTTTGTATAGGGCTTCGAGCCAAGTATTCAATGTAATGTTTCCGTCTTTCCTTTCGTTATTAACCTTCGACTACAAATGAGCATCAATCATTAAAAGGATGGAACAAGAGTTAGAAGTGGAATTCAATTGTCTCTATGGAAAGAAGTAAAAAGTTACCCAATAATACCAACTTTTATATATATATATACAGATGCACAGAAGGCTCCCAAAAACTGAATTCTATTTGAATCTCTCATTCAGTTTCTTGAGCTTCTTTCCCGCTGTTGTTTCTCCAGCATCACTCGACTGGAAAGATTAAGCGAACACACAATTACTCGCCAGAACGGCTAACTCCAATGAGAAATATAATGAAAGGGGAGAGAAAAAAAGAGGCAGAAAGCCAGTGGCAAGGGCAGCCTACACTCTTGGGGGTCTTTATTGGAATGGAAGAGAAAAAGGAAGCCATTGTTGAGAGGTACACTACATCCTTCGCTCTCTCTCTCTCTCTCTCTCTCTCTCTCTCTCTCTCTCTCTCTCTCTCTCTCTCTTTTCTTTCATCTTTTCGGCATTGTTTGCAGGAAAACGGCATTTTTCGTCAGTAGAAATTACCACGGGTTTTGCATTCATCCAGATATTAATGGTGTCAATCAAGCAGAGCAAAGCAAAGTAATGATCACGAGATTCATCCTCCCGTGGAGGAACTCACTCCACGTGACGTCCTTCAATTATTCAATAATTTTCGGTGATGCTAATCCATCCGAGGAAACATGCCATTTTTAATTTAAGGGAATGCCAATTTCTGAAATTTTTCTCCCTATTCTTCTCGTAGCTTCTTAACATTGCGTTTCCAGCCGAATTCTTTTAAACGCATAAATTGCAGTAAACACGAGCGTTTTTAAATTTAAATAAGCAAACTTCAGCAAATATATTAAGAGAAGTAATGAAATTTTGGATATATATGAAAAACGACGTTAAGAATAAATGAAAATTGAATCGAGAAGATTGTTTGGAAAGAGTAAATAAAATAATAAAAATGTTCATAATCTTTGCTTGAATGCATTTTAATGATTGACTGCACACAAGTGCTTCGTGTACCTGAGGCACATATTCATCTATATCATCAATTATGATGACTGATCGTTTCAATCATCAATGGACCGATAAGGGTTCTTTTGATATACGTAATACACAGATTCATTTTATATTATATTACAGATTTACTTAAATTATAAGTGAAAAGAAAATGTATTTCTCTATATGTGATTCTACAAATAATATAAAGTAATTAACTATTCGTCAAAGATATACATGTTTATAAAATTTGATTATTGCGATAACTATGTGAAAATGTAATCATTTATTGTTAAATCATCTGAAATGGACATTTCAATTTTCCTTTAAATAGAATGGTCATTAAGACGATCTTTTCAACAATACCGGGAAGTCTTAGAGTTTGTTAGATGGTCAAAAAATGTGTGGATATACACATATAAGTTACATTTAACTGCAGTAATTCACTGAAGTTAAATCGCGGATTAACTATTAAAAATTGTTGAAAAATTACCTGTGCGAAAAACACTTTTCAGAAAGGGTTATTTTGTAACTTTGTATCATTATCAAGCGTTGCATCATAACTACCGTGAATTACTCGGTATTACATAAGGAGTGTTCCATTTGAAAAAAAAAAATCTTATTTTCAAAAGGTAAATCTTGGCTTCTCTGTCATACACAAGAGTTTTAAAAATACTCATCCTTAAGGCGGAGATTTTTTTCTACTGTATAAAAGGTGCCACCTAAAGTTGTGAACCAATTGCCGACTTCTAAAACACAAATCTGACAGAGTACTTTCAATGAAAGAATATTGTACTTTTATGTGAGGGGTTTTATGTGTATTCCATTTCCAAAAAACCGACGCCATTTTCGAATTTGGAAATCAAATTTGAAATGTGCACTGGAAACCCTTATTTTAATGGCATTTCCAGATTGTACAAAACATTTGAGAAATGTTTTATTCTTGGTGTTTTATCAATTGATAACGACCATTTAGGAGACAGAGGCAGTGAAAGAGTATTGTGTTTGGATTTAAAGGAAAGGCAAAAAACAGAAATTGTTCCTAAACACTATGGATTATAATCTCTAATAAATTTAATTGTATCATTATATATGAGGAGCTCAGGACCAGAGGGGTGTAAAATGACAAAAAGTACATTTTGAGAAAATAAAGGTTAAAGAGTTGATCCAACGCTTCAAAGGACGAAGATATACTCAGGTTTGAACCTTATTAAAACATGATATAAGTTCGATTTTCCTTTACCATGACACTCAAAATAAAGAAAAAGGATGGCTCTACTATTTCCAATGATAAAATCTAAATTGACAACTTTGTCGCTCCTCTGGTTATGATTTCTCATATGTACTATACCGATCACGAAATATTCCCCACCTCAATGTTGCGCTATCGGAAATGTTGATTGATTGCTCACTCCTAGAACTTGTTCAGTTGTCCGCGTTGTAAGATTTGGAAAACAATAGCTTCTGTATCCAAGCGAAAGGATAACGATTTTAAAGTCAAGTTCTATATAGCGTATTCGCTTTTTTTCATTTCATAGAGAACGGTAAGAAATTTAATTCATAAGGTAGTAGAGAGTTTCAAATTGTCCACGTCCCACAAAGCAAGGCGCTAGCAACATACAAATACCTCTTGGTTAAAATGAGTGACAATGTCGTTCCTTTAATCGGCATGCGGATTTAAAACTATCATTTTCCAAATGATTTTTTAACTTACTGTTATTTATACAATCTATTTCAAGGTGTATTAATTTCGAAATTAATTTTATGATGCAACCTCATTGAAGAAAGTTTTCAATCACCAGAGTATTCACCAAACACCCCTTTACAAAGTGGCCCCGACTTTTCGTAGTAGCACCTTCCTCCCTATCTCAAAAATAGATTAATCTGTTTCTAGAAACATCAGAGCTTTAGCTATTAGAGAAATATAACAGGAAGAGTTAATCGATCATTCTCTCCGTGCAAGCGAGGTGTGGAATATTTCGTAATCGGTATTGTACCTGGTGGTTTTAATTAAAGTTCTCCACTTCTGCGCGGACTGCATACGGTTGCCACCAGGGGGGAAAAGTGGCGCCATAAGCAAAAGCGCAATGCGTCTGTAACTAACCAAACTGCAGAGGTTACCATGCCATTGGGAAAGAAAGAACGTACGCTCCTGGTGAAGCTCTATTACAAGAACAGCAGCAATAGTTCAACAGCACTGTAAGAATATCGGCGTGTGAAGGGATTGCGAGCAGGATCCATGACGGCGAGAGGTTTACGAAAGATGATGTAGAAATTCGAAGTTACAGGGGAACCCTGTGCTGCCCGTTCATCATGTGACTTCTGGTTCTGGGGAACACTGAAGGATCGTGTTTATCATGGAGGCGTACGGACCGTATCATCAGCCATTTCACGGCAGACACTTCGTACTACTGTTGAAGACGCTGTCCTGCGCTTCCAGCATGTCATCGACGCAAAAGGTGCGCATATTGAACAGTCTCTCTAACAGCATTCCGATAGAGCATTACTACCGTCAGTGTATGATCTTGCAGCTCCACTTTTTCCCCTGCTGGCAACCGGTGCGCTGATAAATTTTCCGTTGGAATTCTCTTCCTCATGCTCTGCAAGACTATACACAGATTTTCCATCACTAACTTTAATTATAATCACCCGGCAGACTGTATAGCAGAAAACTGTATATGAATTCGTAAAACAATACTGAATTTCGAAAACATAGCTACTTTAAAAATTTAATGAATTTAGCTGCATAAAAATAGAAATAACGACTAAACTTAACAATGATATGATCAAAATACATACAATTTCCTTTGATGAAGATTGAAATTTCGTTAATTTCTATGATACAGTTATTCTAATTAAGATTTAATTCATCAATATTCACTATCACTCCAATCAAATGAATGCTGAGAACAGAAGAGTAGAAATCCTATAAGTCAATCTATTAACATCGAGAGACCAAGAAAAACTAATTATATAAAATCCGATTTATTTATTCCAATTAAAAGTATAAATTCAATCATCAATATTCAGCATTCCATCGTTTTCAATTGTGAAGCGCTAAAAAATGAAACTTCTATAGAAATAATCTAATAACATCAAGATAAACAAGAAAACTAGTTTTAACAATTCCTTCTTGAACATTTCATTACTTACTACTACAGAGCCTAAAAGATATGGCGCAATACTAGTGAACCTGTAACACTAGTACAAAATATATAGAATTATAACTCCATGAGACCTGAGATGTTATTAACTGTGCAACTCGTTTATTCATCGCCTTCATATAATGAATAAAATTAATTTAAGAATTTTATTTTACATAAGATGTTAATTCTATTTCCTTTTAAGATTAATATTTTCAAAGAATTTAACTTGACAATTGTTTTTATACTTCTTAAAGTAGCTATGTTTTCGAACTTCTTTTGCGGTTATGTCCGAATGATTAACGAATTTCTTAAGTTTTTCGAGTTTTTATTTTTTGTAAGACATTTTTGATTATAAAACAGGAACTCTAACAAGATTGCATACCATGGCTATCTCATTTAGATTAGTAAAATACTTAAAGGCTAAAATGACAAATTATGATCAAACTATTTTAAAACAATTAATTTTATTTTTTATATATAAATGAAAGAAAATTACAAAAAATTTAATTTCTGTTTAAAACTTTTAAGGCTAATATATATGAGTACCATTCAGTAGAGACCGATATAAATAAATATCATAAAAAGAAAAAACAATTTTCAAAAACTCTTAGTACCAAAAAAGTTATTTCAAGTGAGGAAATTCTTTGTTTTGCTAAATTCCAACTGAATATTCTGAATATTTTAAAAACTCTAAGAAGACAGGCAGCAATTAAATTATATTAATGGACGTGGTCCCTTCGAGTGAATGCGGCATTTCCTTTTAAATCGCCAAGAAACATATGACATCCATTACAAGAAAAGAATGGAATGCACGGTGGTGACCAGTAATTTAATCATTCTTAATTAAGGCAGAAAAAAACATTCCCCTCCGAATCCTATGAGAGTTGAGACACGGATGGAGAAGTAGTGGTGGTGCTGGAGAGGTTGTTGGGGGTAGGGTAGGAGAGCGAGCGATTGAATTAGCGTCTCTTCATTTGTCTGTGGTCGGAGGAGATAGGAGTCACCACAAAACGGCGGCATTCAAATGCCTTAGATCTCTCTCTCTCTCTCTCTCTCTCTCTCTCTCTCTCTCTTCTCTCTATCTATCTAGCGTTCATTCCTTTCAACAACAAACACCTCAGAGTTCAGGTAAAAGTAAATCTCCAGAAATGGGCCTGGATCGATATTAGTTGATCACGTCGTCACTCAGTGCCAATGGTATTTTCCTCGAGAGAAAAGGGTTTCGATTGATGCGGAATCCGTTTCAAAAGCCTGGACAGCTGAGGTTCCGTAATTTGTGTATCTTTGAGAAGAGAATTTGAGGTTCGGCTAGATTTTGGTACGAAGGAGGGACTGGGGAAAGAGGGGACTAGAAATGGAGTTGCTTCCACGTGAGGACCTACCGATAAAATGACCCGTTAAGAAAACAAATGTTCGCTCTTCTCAATTAGGCTTACTGTGCTGCTCACATTACGCAGTTAATTCTCAGCGATTCAATCAGCTTTTCTCCGCGATCCCCTCAAGTCACTACCCCTCATCTTCCCACACCTCCCCTCCCTTATTTTCCTCTCTTTTCAGAGTAAAAAAGAGCCACACGCCCTTTCGGAATCTCGTCCATAGCCGTACTGTTTTTAAATAAAAGACACTGAGAGAGTGTGAGAAGAGAGGAAGGAAAAAAGAAGAGCAAGTAATATAATACCTTTGTAATGAACGTCACCTGCTATCGGATTACTATCAGCGTCATTAACTTCCTATGGGAATAAACTGTAGTTAAAGAATCCATCAGTGCCAAGTTTTCCAAGCTCCAGTTGTAATTGAAGGGACGGAAGAAATAAACCAGATTTTACTGGCAATAAATTGGTGCTAATACCAGACTGTTATTGGAGGCGATGGAGGTACCACTTGTACAAAGACTCCGTTCCCCCCCTTCCGATTTTCATTCGCCATGAAACGGCTTCTTATAATACTTTGCTTTTGATGGTTCATTTTACGTTTTACTGCCTTTAGAGGTCATAACAGAGCTCACCCTAATGTATTTAAGGAAGTGTAGCTGATTTGCCTGTTTTAAGTTTTAGAAAATTGATTGTTCTAAGTGACTTATTTTATAAAATTAAGAATTTGCTAATGGCATAAAATTATTTATTTATTCTACTGATGTTAAATGGTGTGTGTATTCGAATATGTTATTTAATAAATTTATTTTAAGGAAAAGTCTTATACTGTACATGCTTTCATTGCAGAAATACGACTTTTATTTCAAATTAAACCAAACTTGAATACACTCAACATATTCGTACATGTATGGAAACCGCATTATAAGAAACTCAGAATTAGTACATATAAGTCAGGTTAATTCGCACCGTCTTATAAGAATCTCAGTACATGTGTCAGTAAAGAAAATTCATATTAATTCGTAACGTATTATATGGAAACCGCGTTATGAAAGACTGGAATTACTACAATCAGATTAATTCACACCTCGCCATATGGAAAACGTTTTATATAGGAAACTGCATTATACTGTCCATAATATTGTCGAGCTGCTTGTGCTATCTGTTGTAATGTTGCATGGCTTCTGAATTTATAGGAGAATTCCTTGATAACAGAATATACGAAAAATTGCAGTGTACGTGATGAAACAAAAACCCCAGTGGAATTCTCCAATTTTTTTTTACCATAAAAGTGTAATAGAAAAACTTATGCTTCAGGAAGACTTTTTGCAATTAATCTAATTAAACTGTACACGGTAATACGTAGAAACATGTCATAAGAATATCGTTATAAGAGGATTGTCGCAATTTTTGTTCTGCGCTGTATAGAAACGGCGTTGGGAGAATACCGCGTTACAGGAGAGTTGACTGGAATCTAAATTATCAGTTACAAACATTTTATATGAGTTAATTTAACTCAAATATTTAACAATCCGTTAAAAGAGCGCAGAGAAGAGGGGAATGAGGGATAAATGACCGTTTTTTGCTTCCAACACGAATTAGCTCTCTCTACCACACAGTAGCACTGGTTTTTGAAAGTGAACCAAATTTGTTTGACTGGCCTACTTAATCCTATCGGAACCCATCTGGAATGAATTAAAACGACGTTTATGAATCAGTCTTCAGTAACTTACAATAAAGATAAACTTTTAAAACCAATTGATATTTTAATAAATTTTCTATAGCTATAACTTATTTATGCATTTCAATCATATGAAATCGCCCATATCTGTTTATTTATGGTTGAAGTCATATATATTTTATTTCTTTACAAAGTTTATTACAAAATTTGTAGAAGCACCAAAAAATTTATCCAAAAAGTCTCAGAAAATCGACTTAGAACAGCCCATTCATCGTCTGCCCTTGTGGATGAATCCTTTGATATCAAAAAAATAAATCAACATTGTTTACGTGCTGCTCCAAACAAGACGTTTTATTTTTCGATTTTGTGAATTCGGCTTGGTGGCCCAGACCAACGAGTCGCGGGTTCGAATCCCGAGGAAGGCATGGATGTTTGTGTTGGCTCCTTTACTAAAAGCTTGGAGACTAATCTAGGTCGCAGAAGGCCAATCCCCTTCTTGGCTGAATTTCAAACAGATTCAAAAATTATTAACAACAAGTCTCGATACCAAAAGGTATTATTAAAAAACGGGCCAGCGGATATTGTAGGAAAAGTACCGTATGCACGAACCAGGAGACTGGGCTAAGATGTAGATACGAATCTGACGAATACGAAGAAGGCACTGTTCCCCGCTGCTGGCAGTACTGTCGAGCATGGAAATTTAAAACGATTGACAAGCGCGCAGCGTGGCCGTCCAGTCAGTCAGCTGCTGTGATCGCAACGTGAAACGGCCGCAATGCAGGCACTCAAAGAAGTGCAGTGGTTCATCATCCAGCGACGTACGCCCGTCGCGGAATCACTTGTCTACTGTTTCACCCTTGTGACTGACATGCAGTGCTCACCGTACACCTGAACCATTCGACGATGGATTTCACGACCCCCTACAGCTTCTGCTATCAGGAACTGCACAACACCCCGCTGCACTTCTTTGCATGCCTGCATTGCGGCCGTTTCGCGTCGCTATCACAGCAACTGGTCAGCCACGATGTGCGCCTGTCATCTGTTTTTAATTAACGTGCTCGACAGTGCTGCCAACAGCGGGGAACAGCGCCTGCTTCGTATTCGTCAGGTTCGTATGTACATCTTAGCCTAGTCTCCTGGTTCCTGCATACAGTACTTTTCCTGTAATATCCGTTGGCCCGTTTTTTAATGAACGACCTAATAAAAGAGGAATAGAAGAAAATATGTCTAAAGATAGATAGCGAATTCGAAGACTTCCATTGAGACGATTGTTATCAACGTCATAAGTGCAGACATTTCCAGTTTAAAACATTTCCTCGTATTTTACGCAAAAGTGTTTCTTTAAGCGAGTCATAATGAAGATCGTGAAAGAGCTGGAACGCAACTTCAATGTAAACAAGGCAACTTGTAGACCAGTTCCTTAGTGATATGGCATCTAGCAGCACAGCACGCTTAGGCGATAGAGTATCTTTCTAGAAACTTGTGGCTCGATCTTATATAAGAAATCTGGAACTCTTGTTTAAACTTTAAACGCATCATGAAACGCAAGCCATTCTTCTGCTTGTGGCAACATAAATTCCTAACACCTCAGTAAATGCCAATGAGTTTTAAAGTCCTTTAAGGTATTTTATAAAAACTTAAATTATTAAGGAATTTCGAGTTTCTAATACAATTCAATCTGTGGTTTGTCCACTCTTCTCGCTGGCTCAAAGCCAAATCAATTTACCATTGTCCCTGCAAAGTAAAATTTACTATATGTGGCCCGCGGGCCGCTGTGTTGGACGTTCAAAAATTAAATAAAGTTCAAGTAGACATACTGAATCTTGTATTAAAAAAAGAATGAACTGATTTCATGAAGCTATATTTTATTAAGAAAAAGTATTACACAATTCCAACCCAAATTACACGTATTATATACCAAAACCTAACTTTTATTTCCTGCCTTACAAGTGTTCAAGATGTGGCCACCACTTGCATCACGACCACATCAAGGCGATAAGAGAATTCTTCCCAAACGCGTTGCAGCATATCACGGTCCACTAAGTTGATAGGTCTTATTTACAGTCATCCAGATTAGGGGGTAGTGGCTAATAATCAAAACTTAGAAACTCGCTCTTTGTAATGGTATGCAATTTATTCCGTGAAGTTGCTTGAGGACTGCAAAAACGGGCTTGGAAATGGGTTCGAGTCTTTTTTTTTAATAATCCTGTATTTAAGGGGGGGGGTTATATTCATTCATTAAATATATTGTAATAAACCAATCTTTTTTGTTATGTAAAATAATGTTGACATCGAATGAAGATTTAAGTCATTTAGGACGCAAGTCTTCGATAAAATTTAGGGAAAATGGACAAAATGAATATTTGAATTCCATAAGAGACTCACTGTATGTTGTTAGACTCTAAAACAGTGTAAAATGAAAAAAAAAAGCGAAAAATGACCTCAATATTTTTTATCATCTTGAACGTATTAAAAATTGCGTTTGTGTAAGCAGAAGAAGTTATGGAATAGTTTTAAAGCCAATGACTCTTCGGAGTTATAATGAAAAGTCTCACTACTCCCTGTCAGACTATAATGGTCAGGCTATTTTTAAGTAAGGTCCAGAAAATCTAGAAAATTCTTAATTAAGTGTCTAAATGCAGTTACTTTTAGAAAAATAAACACCAGCAAAAATAGCCACTTCCACTTCCAATTTGTTTTCAGTAAAAATAACGCGGAGAGTTCAGAATTGTCTCATAAGACAGAAAGTGTTTTGGATATGAGATCATTTCCTTTCGGAATTGAAATGCAGTACCACTATTCCGCAGTTTCATTGAAACATGTGTTTTAAGTTTTTTTTGCCTATACTTATGTGAAAAAATTATTATATTATTTGGTTAATAGGGATCTTGTAGTGTTCTGTTTTGTGAAAAAGTTTAAAGAACCTGAATTAGTTCATTTATCCCGCGAAACTCAACATTTTCTCTAAGGTATTTTTTTATAGAGTAAAAGAGAATAAGTTCTTGAGATTGGATTTAAGTAACTCAACCCGAAAAGTAATTTTCAATTCGAATGAGAGGATGACCGTAAGAAAAAAGACTAATATTAGTTTGTTCCTTAATGAAATCAAACAAATAAAATAGGAAAAATTAATTTTCTTCTTCTAGGGATCAACGGCGTTCTTTCCGCTCGCTCAATTTACGAGAGTGGAGTAGAGAGGGAGGCATAAACTCCGATGGTTTCGAAATGAATTGCAGGAGAGAACAAATGAGTTGAGAGCTTGAGAAGATGATGAGCGAGGACTCCAAATTCGCCCGGACGGCTAAGTCTCTTTAACCTCAGCACCGAGATGAGAGGACCAAGGGCGCCATGATTGATGATGCGCCTCGGTTGAAGCGTCCAAAGCAAGATGGAGGACGCACATACACACGCACACACGCGCACATACGCACGCAACTTATGAAGGGAGGGTGGTAAAGAAGAGTATCTGTAAGGAACTCGGAGAAAGGAAGGGAAAAGTGAAAAAAAAGAGCTGAAAAAAATATAAGGGCTAGAAAGAAGGGAAGGGTGGAGAAGAAGGCAATTCCCAAGTCGAGGAACGGCTTGGACATAAAACGTGGGTCGCCATTATGGTTCTCCAATGTCGACCGTGCCTCAATAGATTGGAGGATTTATTGATCGTCGTTTTGCATGTGAGTCTTGGCGGACGGAGCCATCTTTGGGATGCTAAGGACGAATTCCATTACAACAAGTCATCAAGAGGAGGAGTCCTGCGGCAGGCCAGGGGAGCCACACCGAGGTGGCCGCCGCCGACGCCAACCTAACTTCCCCTCCCACGCAACGCCACCATTGTTCGAACGAGAAGTTGACGCGAATCCTGAGGTAGGGGACGGAATCGTAGGGGTAACACCATAAGAAAATCAATGCGGCTGCGCAAAGAAATGAACACAATCTACTCGTCTATCCAACTGGAAAGAGAGAAAAGAAAAAAGGAGGGCAGGATAAAGAGAAGAGCAAACTATGAGAAAAAGAGAACGAGCGAGAAAGAGAGAAAGAGAGAGAGAATGAAAGGAAATCATTTTTTGAGAGCAGAAAGGAATAGCAGAGAATAGGAGGCGACCGACTTACAGGCAGCAAAATAGTTGGAAGTTTTGAGAAAGATAAGAACAAATTTTTAAAAAAGTTTTTTCTGGAAAAAAAATAAACTTAAGATGAACACTTGCTGAAGGGCGGAGAAAGAAATTAAATATCTAACTGAGGGTTAAAAAATTATTTGTGTAACACTTCAGCTTTTCTTGAAGTGGATTCGATTTCAGCCATTAAAGCAAGATCCTAATGGAAACTAAATTAAGCAGAATAAAAATGAACGATGATTATAATATAAAATTTGAATATATAATTTTGAAATGCTAGTATTCTATTTTCAGAAGTTTATCTTGATAATGCAAACAGTTCAAATATTTTATAATGCATAACAGCTATATTTCATTATATTCATTAATTTTAATTAATTAATATACAAGGTGATCATCAAGTCCACGTGCAATTTAAATAGTTGTAACCTTTTAAGTATAAGGGATAGAAAGAATCTGTAAAAAAAAATAAATCAGAAAGCTTGTTGTAACTAAATTTTTTTCTTCCAGTCTTTAGGAATTTTTGTTTTCAGAAATTTAACTAAAAATTACTTAATTTTCAAAATCACTGTTGAACAACAACTTCATTAATAGGGAAAGGAAATTATTTTCCTTGGATGGTTAAACTAAATTAATAAGAACAATAAAATATGATCAGTGTTTCTTCTCTCTATATTAACATTCAAAGTAATAATAATTAATTTAAACCACACAGAGACTTAATATTTTAATATATATTTATTTATCTATTTATTTAAATTAAATTATTTACAAAACAATAAATATCTAACCGGGGCCAGTATGGAAGGATTAATATCTAACCGGGCCCAATATCTAACTT
>JAHWFO010002284.1:3083652-3125526 GCA_023313115.1 Rhysida immarginata
AAATTTGTAAAATTATTGCAGTATTAAAAATCTTTACAATTTATCTACCTACTAACTGGTATAAGTTTAGGACCAATGGGAGGGGGGGGGCGGCTTTAGCCCCTGTAGCCACCCCCTTAAATCCGCCGCTGATCTAAGATAAACCATAGTTTATGTATTAAATTCTTATCTTCGTGTTTTTTGGCTTCCATTTTTCGTTAATTGATTTTTAAATCGTCGCTCATTTCTGGAACACCCTGTATGCGACCAATTTTTTGAGCTAAACGGCAAATAGCAGAATCGAATAAAAATTACAATCCTTAGAGTGTACTTAAATTGTGCATTGGCGTATTTTTATATCAATTGGGTAAGCCTTTTTAGAGATAATATTTTTTCTAAAAATTAAAAAATGGCTGTAGCGTTCAAACCAGCGAACCAAACTCACTAAACTCGACATGTACGGACTCCTCTCATTAAGGCGAATTTTTTTGTAAATGATTTCTTTGACTCTGAGCCGTTTTGAAGTTATTAATGACCCCCCCCCCCTTCCTCAAACTATCCCCCCTCCTCGATAGAATATTTATAGGGGGATCTTAGAGGGATCCTTAAACTATGCATTGTCGTATTTTTCAAGGAAATGGGCTAAGTCTGTTTAGAGAAATTAATTTTTTTTTCTAGAAAAGAAGAAATGGCAGAATCAATCATTTCATCCCCAAACGCAATAAAAGTGATAAGAATTGCCTCCTATCATTGAGATGAACCTTTTTTGAAAATAAACTGTTTGGGGTTTTGAAGTGAAGCCCACTTTGAAGTAATTAAGGTGTTTAATGACTCCCCCTCCCTCGAACAGGAAAAAAAAATCTTTCTTGAATCCGTCTCATGATCTGGTGGTAGGCCTGTGCGAATGTACCAATCCGCCATTATAATTTACTTATTTATTGGTGCAAGAATTTCATTATTCGGGTGAAAAACAATCATGTTGAATCGCAATAAAGTCGATTAGACCAATACGTCCTTAAACCTTGTCCCTTCGCAGCGATATCTACACTTCCTACACGGACCAGCCATGTTGAATTGCCGCCAGCGCCCCTACAATTCGCGGTGCTAGAGGATAAATACTACTGAGCACCTGAGCGATGAATTGAGCGACGACTAAGAACTAAGCCACATCGTCTAATAACGGTGACGGAACCTAACAACGCTACATTCGGAATAAATGGAAGAAAATTCCACAAGTTGTCTGCCAAATACTCGTGGAAAGTCTTCTTCAGAGTGTAGATGTCACGATGAAAGCAGAGGAAAGTTCAACATCTTTTTAATTTTCGTGAAAACCTGATTGCCGTGCAAAAGCACTGGTGACCGGAAAATTTTTACCAAATGGTGTATTTATTTAGCGAAGCATTTTGGCCGTATCAATTATGAAAATTAACTTAACAATTCAGGATTCAATCCTTGGTCATTATCAAATTAAACAAATGCTTTGAACTGGAAGGTTTTCAGGAAGGCAATACAAATACATTCCCTTGTTTACAGTAAGTTTGTGGAGAAATATATTGGTGTAGAATAAAAAGGCACAATGTATAACTTTTGTTTTAAAATTTAGCAAATACAGTTAACTTTTAAATGCATGTTAAAATATTTGAGTTAAAAATACATTTATAAAGTAAATCGAGTTATAGGTTAAAAGCTTTTGAGAAAATAAATAGGATTAAAGAGGTGAGCAGTACCTAGAGGAATTTGATAAATGTAATAAAATAAAGTTATCAACGAAAATTATGATAAAATATGTTTCACATAAATTTTTAATGGGAAAAGTACATTTTTGAAAAGCAATCAAATATGAAGAGCACTTTGAGTTTTTAGCTAGGAATACAACCCGCATCCCACCAAATTTATTTTACTTTCTCCAAGTACTTCACTCTTTCTCATGGTCGTGTACTATATTTGAGCATGCCACGTTATTTTCGCGTGGCGTAATCTTAAGCTCGCGCACTTTCCCGAACACACTGGAGCTGAATTAGCAGGCATGGTGTGCTATGATTTTCTACAGTGAGCTACCAGTTTATTGGATACATCTGTCTAGCATCGTGTTGAATCTCCATTAGCCCTCAAAACCGCCTGTATTTGTTTGGGAATGCATTCAACGAGATGCTGTAAATGTTCAACAGGGATATTGACCCGTGTTGACATGAGAACTTCACGCAATTCCAGGAGATTCATTAGAGATGTAGGCAAGGAGTGAGCAGTCCTTTGTAGCTCATCCCAAAGATGTTCATTGGGGTTGAGATCAGGAGATTGAGCCGGCAACTGTATCAAGGAAAATTCAATGACATGTTCTTCGAACCAATCCATAGTGATACTGGCTCTTTGTACTTGCGCATTATGCTGCTGGAAAGAGCCATATATGTTAGGAGTGAATTAGATCTGCAACAATGTTTCTGCATGCTTTGGCGTTCAAACGACCGTCTACAGATATTAGAGGATTCAGTTTATGCCAAAAAATAAGACAACTGAGTTTTTCTGTGAAAATCATGTCAATAGTTGTATGCATCTTCCCTATTCTCCAAACTTGGCACTTTGCGACTACGTTTTGTTCCTCACTAATCAAAAGAAAGCTCAGGGAGTTCTGTTTCGACAGTTCTATTTTGTCAATATATAACGACTACATTTAAGAGCTAACTGTTCAGGACTGGAAAAAAATGCATGTCCGACTGGTTCAGGAGGATGAAATTTTATGAGATTACTTCGAAAAGTGCTAAAATAATGGTGTTTCTGAGACGCGTGCAGTATTCTGCCTAAAAACTTTTAGAGTACTTATCGTATCCTTGTTTTACTTTACACGTAAATGCAGACAAATAAGACAGTTATGAAAATAATGTTATGTTCTGTGTTTCTGCCTAACTCAGACATTAAATCAGGAAGAAAAGCTAGGATTCTAGAAATCGTTTTACGTCCATATACGTTCGACTGAAACAACATGCTGTGATTGAATTATTTATTGCAGAGGGTTGTGTGCCCACAAACATTTATCGACGAATGACTGTTGTCTACGCCAACGCATGTATTATTGACCTCTCACTATTCATTAGATCAGTGAACAAATCTATTTAACCTAAAACTAATTAAATAAACTACAGGATCTGCTACTTGCCTTACCCTACTCGGAGGGAGGAGGAGGGGAGAATAATTTTTTAATAAATGTATAAATGTATTTCTCCTTCACTGCTAAAACTCCTCTCTTGGAATCTTTACAAGATTTTATTTTCTACAGAGTCCGCCAAAAAAATCTATACGTACTTTACTAGATATCATCTATAATTTTTTTCCGTAACAGCAAAATCGAAAGCTTACACCCCAATATTATTACATGTATTGAATGAAGACGATCCCGATAAAAGACATTGCCACACTTGCCACCTAGACATACGAGATTACTGATAAGAGTTTGCTAGGAAATGGATAGAAGCAACTGTTCACTGTATTCAAAAATATCTCAACGCTAATGATAATCACTTTGAACAGCTGTCGTAATGTAAAAGCTTGTATGAATTTAGTGTTATAACTTTTATATAGTTTTTTCTTTAGCTGAAATGTGACTCTGTATACAGAATGTTCGCGAATAACGTGTACAATCTTGGAGGGGGGGGGGGCGTGATAGAGGGATCAATTCTAAGCAACATTTCCCTCTTTCATTTTTTTCTCTGGGGCATTGTTTTTGAAATAAAAATTGTTGAAATCCTACTTGCAGGAAACAGTTATTTATATTCTGTGGGGACACTTAAAGACATTGGTATACGAGACAGCTGTGGGATCCGATGAAGAGCTGGTAACCAGAATCGCCGTAGCTGCGGACTAGATTCGCGAAGAACCAGGAACATTTGAACGTGTACGTCAGTCCTTGCGTTGTAAAGCATGCATTCATGCCAGAGGGAGTCAATTAGAACACTTATTATAAAACATTTGCATGTTTCATAAAAAACAAGTCACATTATTGTACTGTATGCAATGTGTTTTTGTTCTTTTTATTACATGATTGACCCAGAGAAAAAAATGAAAGAGGAAAATGTTGCTTAGATTTGATCCCTCTATCACCCCTGCCCCAAATTTGTACACGTTATTCGAGAACACGCTCTATACATAAATATGAAAAAACTATATTTTTCTCCAAGCGATGCCAGGTACTTCAGCTAGTTACTTCTAAAGCTAAAGCTCCTTCTTGGAATCTTTACAAGATTTTATTTTTGTAATATACATGCAGATTGTGATAATTAAAAATTTAAATAAAGAAAAAGTTTAAAAACATTTTAATAAATTACATCAAAATCCATATTATAAGTTAATATATGTCGCTTATTGTCCGCACTTGTAACTTATTTTCAAAAATTCGGTTTTAAAACTTGATTTCGTTTTATTTCAAAAAGATTTTCTATTTAAAAACTTTTTAATAAATAGCTTCTTTCTTCCACGGCTAGTTTCTAAAACTTGTCAAATTTATTTTTCATTGGACGACGGAGAGTTTTGCCCTTTTCAATAACTCTTTATCTCCCCTCTCACACGCAGTCGTTCTCTTTTTCTCTTCTTTTTCTTTAATTTCGATCGTATTCTCTCTTGATATCGGGCAAAATAGTGTCACCCATTTGAAACCGATCGCTTCACGAGTGGCTGACTCATCCCATCTTTCCATCATTGGTGTTAAAAGAGACGATGGGTTTCGGTGAGGAGAAGGAGAAGAAAGGGATGAACGCCCCTTCTCCTCTGCGGAAAAAACTGTCGTTGGTCACGGGCGGTGCTGGTCATCACCGTACGGGTCTTTTCCCCCCTTGGTAACTCCCTTCTGCTAAGTAGGCCCTCGTAACTCTTTTCTTTTCAGCCCCCTCCTTTGCCACTCCACCACCGCCACCATCAGTCCCTTTCTCCGTCGTAATTCACTGAGAGATTATGATCTGAAAAATTTCCGATCCATTTTGCCACTGATCCCCAGTCATGTGACATTGGCGCCATTTCTCATCTTGATTTGTTGCGTCACTGGGTTTCGTTTGGTAACTGGGTGCTCGTAATGTAAAAGCTATTTTCTTCGTGACACTTTATTCCCGATAAGGCACCACCAACTCCCACCTACACTGTAAACCTTCGATTGAAACTCTGACAGCCAGGAAGCTCAACTGTTTCGCTCGCTCTTTCACTCTCTCTCTCTCTTTCTCTCTCAAATACTTTACATCGAGGAGCATTCTCTTTTTTCTCTGTCTGAGTAATCCAACTATTTTTTCCCAACTTATCTCTACTTATATTAATGGTTGGCTTTCATTCTATTTTCATTCACTATGTCTCTTTCCTTTTCTTCCTCTCCATTAGCTGTCATCATAGGAGGGGAAAGTAATGCATTTTGCCAAATGTGTTTTCTTTAATGGATGGACATCAGTAACAATGAATACGATTCTGATAATCTCGTGGATCGTCTAAATGAAATACAACATAGGAAAGGAAACGCAAACCTTTGAACTTTAAATAGATAACATCCATTCCTCTTTTACTTCATTGATCCAATTTAGTGTAACGTGCTGTTCATCTTAGAGGAAGGATTTAACAACAGTATTTCAATAATAAAATGACGGGACCAAACTTTTGCTTCTAGAAATCGTTTGAGAATAGTCTCGGTTTTCAAAGTTTGTATAAAGTTTGGATTTATATATTGTACTATCATTTTGAGTGTCTATTTCACGATCAATATTATTATTCGCTATGGAAATCTTCAGTCTTCATTTTCTATATTCAATGTTATACCGTTCAACGTCAAGCTTTCAAAAGCGTTGAAAACTACAACCATCTCCACATTTTTACTTTTCAAACTCATGTGACCATGCATAGAGCAATAGAAATGGCAAATACGACATTTGAAATACCATGGCCGAGAACTCTGGGGCGTAAGTTTTCTAGTTTTCGAATCCTTCAGTTCGCGGATTCGAATCCCACCATTGGCATAGATGTTTGTATTTCTCCCCAGAATCAGTAAAAGATAATAATCATGTTGAAAATGTGGGTTGTTTAAAGATAATAATCATGTGAAAGAGCGCAAAATCACCAAGCTGTTTCAAAATAAACCTAACGAATAACGAAATTCCATCGAGTGCTACAACAAATTCTGTCGAAGGGCAATTTAAATCATGGCCATTAAATTTGATGTCTCTGTTCTACATTTATAATTTTCTTTGTATTCTGATTTTCTGTTGAAATTGTTGATATATTTGCTATATTTGATTAATATGAATGCTAGAGACGAGTTATATGTGTCAATTTAGAAAGAAATGGCAATAATATACACAGTGCTTTATTAAAAAAAAAAAAAAGTTACTTGTTTCTAATGATCAAATTTGTAAATTTTGCCTATGTGCCAGGATTTTATTTTAATGCTCGTAAAATTATCAGTTTTATAACAAGGTGCTTAAATTAATTTAAATTTTTTTATAAATTGTTTAATGTTGATCTTATAAGCTACAGTTTGTAATTATATTATCTTTATCTGTACAGTTTTTCTGAAATACAAACTGAAGATACGAGAAAATATATTTCATATTTTTCTAACTATGGTCACTCATCAATCTGTTACTAACTTCTAAGTTTAACGTATGGGGAAGATTTCAACTTAAGAGAATATAAAATTAGATTCGAGACAGTGGAACGTAGACTGTCCAGCATTTTATCTTGTGAAGTCTCAGGGTCGAGAACTAGCACTTGGTCTTAAAATTAAACTTAAAGATAAAATGTTTACAAAAATCTTATTCACCTGCGGAAAGCGCGAGAAGTTTCGAAATTTCGGCTTTGCTTCAATCAATTCGAGATATAACCACAAGAGTCCCTAGCGTCTTACCTGCGTTTATCATTTGGCAAGTTCATTCGTTATGGACAAATATCTCAAGCATCTTTCAAAAATTGAGCACAAATTTATTTTAACTTAAAAAAAATAATATATATATCTCAGGATGATATCCAGCATCTTTGCATGCAAGAGTCGAGGCCTGCATTCATGCTTGTGGAGGGTATTTGGCACTTTAAATTGTTCTAGTGGGACTTTTGGAACAACCTGTACCAGGATCCTGTGCAGATATTGTGCTAAAATTTTAATCATGTATTTAATTAAATTTAAACCATTTGGTACCCACTCTATGCTCTTGTGAAATTTCATTAAAATTTACCTATTCTTTCCATGTTTTGCTATTTTTTTTGCCTGCAATATAGCTAAAACATCGATTAGTGTGAGGGGATTTGTAAAATAATCAAGGGTGCCAATTTAGTGTTTTTAATTGATGGGAAGATTTACTGTTGGACATTGTTATAAAAAAAACTAAGCAATGCACAACAATTGAAAATTCGGACATGAAAAGCGCTAAATTGGCAACACTGAAACTGATTATTTTATTATATCAAAATTTGACGGTAAACAACCAACACCACTTAGACAAAAGGCCTGATAGCGGAAATGTCATACATTGTTACATTTTCATTAGTCGACCTTCGTTAATCCTATTTCTACCAATAAGAAGCCCTAAATTTGGTCGACTAATGATGATGTAACAATGTATGTAACAAATTCCGTTATCAGGCCGTCTGTCTAGGAGGTGTTGAAACAACCCATCTCCATCTCTTTAATTACAAATCTATTTGCCTGCATTGTTGTTTATTGTAATCGTTGTTAATTGTTTATGTAATAATTGTTAATTTGATCATCAATGCTAGCAAAGTTGTTGATTGTGACGCCATTGTGGAGAGGATTGTTTGATTTGCCAGAGTAAGCAATTTTGAATTGTAAATTACCACTAATTAATCGTATTTATGGACACAAAAACTAACTGTGACAAATCTATTGACTAAGATCTTTTATTTAAGACCAAAATAAAGTTTAGAGGTGCAGTAGTTTTCTCCAACAAACTGTCGAAAGAATCACCCTTGGAACTTAAATATATAGATTCTTGTGGTTGAGTTGTTTACATTTACTATTGCTGCTGCGCCTATTAATAATGCCTTTAACAAATTATTTTAAAAATCCGTCAAATGACACACATGTACAACATATATGCATATTCAGCAATTCAGTACACCACTCGTTTGCAATCAGACAATTTCAAAAATATACAAAAAATATGTTTTAAATTGTTTAAACAATTAAGCATTGTTTATAATTTACAGAAAAAAGATTAAATATTCATAATGGGACATATTTATCAGTGTCTAGTCAACGATACCAATTTTACCGTTATTTATATATTTGATAGACAAGCAAGAAACTTTGCATTCAGTTTAAAATATCACCTGTCTGGCAGAAATTGACTTTTCAGACTGAAATTGCTGACAACTGTAAAAATGAAAAACGTTTCTCGCCAGAAATAGACGGAAACCTCGAATCTGTTAAATACGGTGGTAAGCAAGGCAAAATTAGCTTTGTAAATCAATCGATACTATTGATTTAAGTCGGCTTCCCTTAGAATTTATTGGAAAAATGGGTTAACGCCTAATCTTTGGCTTTATTGTACATGCATGCGTTCAGCAAAAGCCTTGGCTCCTATTCAATGCATCCACGTCGTTCGTTCCCTTGCTTTCATCAAATTTTTAACTTTAAACACTACATTAAATAGGTGAAGAAACAAAAAGAGGTAAAAAGAGAACGTCGATATATATTTTTTCCATAAAAACCTTCAATTTCTGGCAATAAATCCTGAAAGTTCTAAATTACTTTTTTATTGAAATCCATTGTCATTTATAATAAATTTGTCAGTTTCTCAAAGGAGAGAGAGAGAGTAAGAGAGAGAGAGAGAGAGAAAGGAAGATAAAAAAGAAGAGAGGATTTCAAAATTGAAGAAGAAGTGGAGGAAGAAGGGAGGAAATTAATTGATTACGTGAAAAACTCTCTATTTCCCATGCGAATAACGAGACGAGGAGTGGGGAAGTTGGAAGGTGGAAGAAGAGGTGGGGGCGGCGGTGGCGGGGGAGGAAGAGGGAGCTTCCGATATTTATGGTTGCCAGGCGCACACCTGTCAATGCAATTTCCAATATTCTCCATTTCACGAACAGTCATGCGTGAAGGTCTATTATTTGCCAGCGTGATTGTGAATAGAAATACTCGAGAGGAAGTGTGGAAGAAAAAATCGACCGGAAGTCAAGTGGAATATTTTTGGAGCAGTTTCGGAAAAATTTTCAACCACAAATAGACAAAAATCTAATCTTGTTTGGACGAAAGATAATGAGAAGGCAGCTTTACTTATTATCATTTCTACTGCAATTTTAATTATTTCTAAATGCAAATATTTTTATTGGCATTATAAAAACCTTTTCAAATGATGTTAATCTTTTTGAAGGATGTTAATTTTTTACAAAATTTATTTAAATATAGTTTAGTCCTCCTTCTAAGAATAATATCAAGGGAAGATAATAAAAAAATTAATTCGTGAATCACTACGCATTAAAAAAATTAAATGAATTTTAACAACTCAAAATTTACTGTTTAAAAATTATTTTCACTGTGTCGTTATTCTTTGTATTGTTTTCTATACATTGTTAAATCTTCCTAATCAAAATTATTCTAAAACTGAAGATGAGAGAAAATCTCTTGAAAACATTATTTTATTTGAACATTTTTATATTCTCGTTGTTTTCGTCAAAAAACTACAAGGTCATCGTACGAAGTGCCATCCCTCCAATTCTTAGCTTTTCTTTAAAAAGTTTCCAGGAATACAGCTCCAATAACACCGTCTTCCATTCTTCATCTTTCGTCTTCTAGTCCCATTTCTACACTTCAACAGCTACATTCTTATAAAACTTCATAATCTTTCTTTGCTTTCTTCAATTCTTCAAGACACGGATATTTTAGTACGTTTTTTTCATCCTTCACAACTGGAATTCATCGTGTTTACACATTCTACAATCTTTGCTTGTTCTTCTTCTACGACTTTTCTTCAACGAGTTCTTCAATGACTTCAATTCATTCCCTACAAAGCGCTCAGTATTGGTGAACTCTATTTACCTTTTTATTATCTTATTTATTTTTATTTTGTTTATCATTTTAATTTTTATAAAAGAGAATTTTACTAATTTAATCAATTACATTATTCCTTTCATTAAATAATAATTTTGGCATTTATATAAGGAGAATTAAACTATGTTTTAAAAATTTGTAATTACACATTATTTAAATAACAGTAAAAACGAAAAATCCTAATACAATAAATTATTATGTATATTTTCCGTTTACTTATTAAGTAACAGAGGCCAAGATAAAAATAACTTTTTAAAACTTTTTTAACGTTAAGGGCTGTTTCTTATGCTTTACTTGTGCTGAATCCTTATCTTACTCAGTTTTTTCTAGCACCTACTGTTTCTTGTTTGTCAATGAAACAGATTTATATTATTCAAAGTTCGGGGCCTGATAAATTTCCTTGTGGTCCAAATGTATAGATACTTTAATATAGCAGTCTCTATGTGCATAACTTAAAAACGTGACGTGATAGAAAAAAATCTAAAAACAGATTCAGCACACAAAAAAACCCACAAGAATAAGGGAAAATTCATTCAAAAAGTTGTTTTCATCGTTGGACTGTGTAATTCACCAAAATGAGTTTGCACCGCCATTTTTAAATAAAGTATGCAACCAAGTTTGTAATATGTATGTTGAAAACAGCAATATGATTCATATTACTACATTACATGTTTCCGCTCTTCAGCTTTCAAAGATATTTATTTATTTTATTTTATTCATTTATTTATTTATTTTAATTTGCACCTCAATGAGGAACAGAATCAACTTTTTGGTAATAGCAAAAGATGAGAGTTAATAAGGCCTTTCTAAAGCCAGTTTTATTAAAAAGAATCGAAAGCTTAATGTTTGTAAGTAACTATTTAACGGTAATCCGTTCCAACTTAAAAACGTATTATAAGGAAAGCGACTTGACATAAAATGTGTCCTAATATTCTTAAATTCAAATAATTAAAAGCGAGTGGGGCGAGCATCAGGATTGGTAACTAACTCAATGAAATTAGCAGGAAGATTCGGATCAAATATGGCGCGTGTTAATCCCATAAGTTGGCTTTTAATAATGTGATATCAAAATTATGTAAACCAATAGCGTTGCAAAATACTGGGTTATGGAAAAAGCAGTTGAAAGTCATTTTCAAAATACGCAAATTGTTTCTGGAGGTAGCCATATAGCGGAACTAAAAGTCAACTTTGGAACAATTGTACGAGTAGATTTAAAAACAACAAGAAAATTTGTTCTTGATCCTTTTTAACTAATGTTTACGTTAATAGTATAAACGTTAAAAAAATGATTGGATGACAGCGCCAAAATCTTCAAGATATGTTCCAGGGACCAAAACAAATAGAAAATGGCATATGAACTTAGGGTTGAAAACGCTTCTTTCTTGAGTTAAAACGGTTTGAAGGTTTCCTGCAGTAGACGATAAAGCGTATAGGAGTTGCAACTGTGTGATTTATTTCTACCATATAACAAGACAATTCACTCGTTGTCAAAGGCAAATGCTATAGCAAATGTTTTCAATGTCCCATTGTTGAAAACATTCTGAAAGCATGTTTTAAAAGAATGGACTTAGCGCTCTTCTTCTATACTTTTAAGTTAAACTACAAAGTGTTCTACTTTTATATGTTTATTTAGGTTTCTTTGGAATATTTGGTTCCTCCTCTTATCAAATCTATAATAAACTGTTCAACACGTATTCTGATTTTCCCCAGGGAGAAAGTAGTCTATGTAATAAGAGCTTTGAAAAGTTCAGTAATCGCACCAGGATATACTGTCGAAACGGTGCTACATACTCCGGACACGTGGGAACTCCCGTCTCCGTGGAAATAGCCGCCACAAGAGGGGATCTATATGACGCTATCAAATTTGGCCTTCCATTGAGAAAAATTGCAACATTAACGTTTTCAGTGCATTATAACTGGAGTATGGCGAGGACGTCCGCCTCTTTCTACGATATTCTGCTGATACAAGGATTTTGAAGAAGTCCGAGAAGCAACAGTGGACCTGGAGCACCTCGCAATGCAATCACGGAGCTATCCATTATCACAGTTAATTATGCGTGAAGATAGGCGTGGGGAGCTCTCTGTCGATTTGGGATTCGCTGCACGTAATATATTCACAATTCTGGTGATCATCTCCAAATGCGCTTGCGTTTGCCGTTGAATTCTGCGGTTACTGACTCCAGAACAAAAACAGATACAAAGTTGATGTCTGTTTGCAGCTGCAACAGCTGTTTGCTAATGGCAGAGACAAACAAGAGTTCATAATCAGACTTGCGATGAATCATAGTTACACCAATTCTGACCTGGAAGTTAGCGCAATGTTGCTGGGACGCTTTGGAAAAATTGCAGCAACATATTCGGTAAAAGAAAGAACCACGCTATATTCAAATTGTTTCATCTTCGATAGTGATCACATGTCAGCGAGGAAAAAAAAATAGAATGTTATCAACAGCTTTCCTATAGTCCAGAGTTACCCCCTTGAGATTTTTTTGTTTACCAAGCTGAAATCACGTCTAAAAGGTCAAAAGCTTTTGGATTCGCGACACTCTCTAAAAACAGGTGATATGTAAGAAAAAGGCAAAAATGATTTATGCCATGTTTTTTGCGGACTGTCAGAACGTTTAGCCAAATGTCACGAGTCTATTGATTATGAATAAATCGTTAACAGTTAAAACATTTAGTCTCAGTTTTTAACAGCCCTCATATATGTTTAAACACTTTGACATCTCATCTTACGAATTTGTGAAACAAAAAACGAGACGAAATAGAGAAACAACGGAGGCCGTTCGATGAGTAGGAGGCGGTAAATTTGAAAAGAAGCAATGGGATGGCCTTATATGTAGTTGTTAACAAATAGGAGCAAAATTGTCTTCACAAATACAAACAAAAGCAATTATATCAATCATTAAAACAATACAAAATATGAAGAAAAAAAGGGGAAGAGTGGCACAATTAAGATTTTAAAACAAAGATAAAGTTAAACAGCAATAAATAAACAATAAATAGAGCACTGAGTAAAGCTATAGAGAGGTGGTGGGGTTGGATGTGGTGAGTAGAAATAGGACTGGATGAGACGCAAGTGTTTCTTTAGTTTTCTACATTTATATAGAGTGTTCGAGATAATGAGTAACATCTGGATATAACTCATTTTCAGGTAAATATTGGCAAGGCAAAAGGAAACAACAGTGAACTAGGCCAGTGAGAAGAGACTAAGAAGTGAAAATTTAAACACAATAAAGAACTACGTAAAAAAGCATGAAATAGAAGGCCCTAAAAATCCAAAAATTGGCTGAAGTCAATGAAAAACAATTTGAAAAACAATTTTCAAAAACTCTAGAGTCTTATCTGTGTACCACTCGTGACAAGACTTTGAAAGTTGATAAATTCTTAACGAATCCAGATAAAAAGTTTAAAAAAAAACCCACTGAAATACAGGATAATTCAATATGAAAAAAAGCATTTTACGTGATTAGTACAAAGCAACTATTTATTACAAAGGAACGTAATTATCAATGACAGTGGAAATGCTTTAAAGTACCACTTTCAAAATTGAATCATAAACATTCAATATAGGAACAGCATGCCTCACACGTATTTTCAGGAGATAGTCTGATTCTTGCTATGCTTGGACAGCATGTCTATACAACATATAATTTAAGTGACAGAAAGATATCTCCCGCCAGGAAAAAAATCACAGGGAGAAATGTCATGCGAGTTGGCTAGCCTATTGTATGCCATATCATGGACAGATTCTTCTTCAGGTTACGCCGGATACTTTGTGATAGTCAGATGGCAGGAAAAACAAAATGATGAAAATTATAATAAGCAGCATCGGAGATGAAGTTAAGTTTGAATAGGCAATTAATAGAACAAGTTCGAACCTTCAGATACCTAGTAAATATTGTCATTGAAGATTATAAATGCGATGACGGGATCAAGGGCAGAATCGCGATGGCGAAAGTTATATGGTCCTTTGAATTTGGAGCTCCGAAAAGACTGATGAAGTGTTTTGTATGGAATGCAGCATTATAAGGTTCAGAAACGTGGACAGGAAAACTGACAAAAAAAGTTGGAAGCATTTAAAATGTGGACTTGGGGAAGAATGACACGAACAAAGTGGAATGATAAAATTAAACATATTCAGTAGATGTTATTTTTGGGAAGCATAGAAAAAAAAAACAACTATTGCTGGGAATCAGACAAAGCAATTGGATCAACCACCTCTAAAGAGGTAGTGGAGTTATAAAGGTCACGCTTGAAGGTACAGTTAACGGGATACTCTCCAGAGGAAGAAGAATCAAACTATTGGATTGTATGAAGTCAGGCGATTCGTACATCAACTTGAAGGCATTTGCACAGGATATGGATGGGTGGAGAAAGAGATTTAAGTCAGGACCTTCGGAGGACCGAACACTCCTGCTGCTGCTGATGATGATGATGATGATACTGCAAGACTCTTCTTAAAAACATGTCCAGGGTGTTCCACAAAGGACACCCTGATTTTAAGAGTAAATATCTCGGAAACGGAGATCGACAGAAGAATGAAAGAAGTGGTATGTTTATTAAGAAAGCCGTAAAAATCTGTCGCGACATTTTCAGGAGTAACTGCAGATTGCCTGGGGCCAACATTTCCCATTACGTATATATATATCTTGTTAGTATATACCATCAATATCGATTATTTATTAAAATTTTCTATAGCGACAAATAAATATATTCTTTTTGATGAAATTGGCAAAAAACAAGAAGATGAAAGAATGCATAATATCAAAGAGTAGCTAAATGCCAATTTCCTGTGTCGAGATGTTCTCAATGACAATAAAATCTACTTTCAAAATGTACACATTAATATTTGATATCCCTTCGATGAAACACAGTAGGAAGCAATTCAAATAAGCTCCGGAAACAGCCCTGAATAATTTCATAGGCGGTGAAATTTTACTCATTTGCAAGTTTAACTAAGGGGTATAGAAATTTTTTTAGTTTTGAAATACACTATTTCGAACAAGCTCAGACATTCTCTGGTAATTTAAATATTCACCATACCAGTTGAGATATACATTATAGTTTTGCGTAAAGAAAAAAAACTATCTAGTTAAATTTCCGATTCAATTTATTATGCATTGCGGTAAAATAAAATTATCAGTGTCTAACAACTGAAATAAAGAAATTTAATTGAATATGCCCAGTTTTACTGTAATGGGTAGAGTATAATCATGGTAAAATGAAGAATTCTTAAGAAAGCTTTTAGAGATTTACAAAGGTGGGTGGGTGGGGGGGTGGGATACAAATATTTTTGGAACGGATGCTTTTAATAGTATAAAAAGTAATATCAAAATAACTATTCTTAAACTTTTGCATCGATATCTGCTTTAAATCAACGAAATGAATTAATTTATGCTTTTCTTCTCCTTCATAAAGAACAAGTTTATCCAAGCTATCTTGACACCGCAATTATTGCAAAAAATGCTAATTTGCTACCTTAATCGAGCAAATCTAAAAGTAGCAGATGAATTTTCCTACAACAACTAATTCCAGTCTGCTTTTGACACCAGATAAGCAAATTTTAAAAATGGTTTGTTCATTTTTTCATACATTAATTAATCTCACTTAAACCCGAAACTATTATAAGACCACGTTTAATCTACTTTTGCAATCATTAAATATTCATGGTTAATTTTGAAAGCTTGTGTAATTCCGATATTAGGTCTTACCGGAAGATGTTGATTTGATTTTCCTTCTTTTATTTTCGTATAAGTTTTCATTATGAATAATTTATCACCAAATTAATAATCGGTTTCTACCCACGCAATAATGTCACGCAAGGGATTCCATTTGAAATTTTTCGGTTTCTTTTTTTCTTTCGACCAAAAAGCTTAGGTTTAAAATGAAATACACAGAGAAAGGAGAGACAGAAGAAGGGGGTGGTCTTCTTTTTTTTTTCTTTATGTAGAATTTAATCAGAAAACAATGCACTTCCCTCAAGCGCAGACTTTTTTTCCCCGAGCTTTTTTCTTTTTTTTCCCCGCCCCCCCTCCCAACTTCCCCCTTAAGCGTGTCTAATAAATGTGCTTTACTGAAGCAAGAATTTTAATTAACCTTTAAAGCAGATATTTTAATTAACTTTCACAACAGATGACAACAAGAGACCCCTCGCCAACACCCGACTCATCTTCACTGCAATATATCTAGGACAAGAAAGGCTCAGAGAAAAAGAAGGGGGGGAAAATACCGAAGGGGAAATCTAAACTTGTGTTAAGTTTAAAGTTCAAGGGACAGTAAAACTACACCTGAACCTGAACGGGTATGCATTACTTCCTGGATATATAAAGTCCTTTTCGAAATCCTCGGGAATTTACAATCCTTAAAACTTCATGGAGATCGTAACGCGCAAAAAGAACTTCACCAAAGATTTATCGGAAGAATTTAATTTTTGTTTTTATTTTTAAATATTTAAGTTTTGTTTCGTTTAAGTCAGCTTTGTATCTGTAGTAAAAACCTGACTATATAATATACAAAGATAATTTATTGCTAAACGTTAATAAATAAAACTAAAAGCAATAATGTAGCTTATTTCATGCATTCGCTTATTTCGTTTGTTTCCAATCTAACAGGGTTAGCATATCAATCTCGCTGTTGGGATAAATCCGAATTGGATCCAAAGGAACTGATATGATTTTCTTTGTATCTAGCCTTTCGGCATTCATGTTGTATAAATATTCCATGGGTAGTAAAAACAATTGAAAAGTTTTCCTCGAAACAATATTTCCTTGGGCAAAAACCCAAGGTCGTTATTTTGGGAGATTGTGCGCAACCTCCGAGGCTGTAGAAGTGAATTTCCTTAGAAAGAACCTCTTTCGTAGAACAAATTAATTTTTATGGGTTATTCGCAAAAGAGACTCCCCTATAAAATGCTCCTTAATCTTCATGGGACCAGTAATCTTTTTTATAGAAGTAATCTTTTTTTTATCTTTTAAAACGCAATTCTTTTATATGAGAGATTTCCAGACATCTACACGGTAAACAAGAAAATTATTTATTAAAAAAATAATCTAGTTTAGGAAAGGCTGGAAAATTTCACTTGATAATTATACAAACTTCGATTTTCTCTTTCTGGTTTTCGAAAAACGTCCATTAAAAAAATTGAATGGCATTTCCGTTTTTTCAAAAAAAAAAAAAAAACAGCCGGGAAAAAATACCTCATTTAACGTATTATTTCGTTGTTTTGTTTTTATGGAAGTCAGCAATTTTTCAGGAAGAAGTGGGGGGGGGGGGGCTCTTGAGGGTCTTCATCTGAAGGTTAGCCCATCCCCCGGAAACTTGCTCTTCGTGGAGCTTTCAGCTCTTCCGGAGAAATCTGAGCACAGAGAGCTCTAGTGAAAATATTTCTTTAACTATTAATGAAATCCATTTATTATAAACCATTAATAAAAAAAATTCAGAAAAAAACTTTATGCATGATTTTATTACATTAATGGAATATAATGTAATATTTTATTTCACTATAAATTTTGAAACGCTTTCCTATGGAAAATAAGCTTGAAAATTTCGACCAATATGCAGAACCCATATGTTTATTTTCATTTTAATGTAACTAAACAAATATGTAAATTCGATTCTGGAAAATTAATGTATTGAGCACACAGGACAAAAGATTAGTCACCTGCTGTTAATAGTGCGTTGAACATCCCTTCGCTCTAATTACAGCTTTAATGCGCTTGGGCATTGATTGTACGAGTGTCTTTGGATAGTCCTTCTCTATCCTCAACCAGGCTGCATACAATTTATCCCGCAGGTCAGCGATGTCAGTCGGATGGCGATTCTTCCGCTTAACACGTTGCTGCAGGTAGTCCCACAAATTCTCTGTAGGATTCACATCTGGAGATTGGGCGGCCCAATGGAGGTGCTACACGTTCTGATCATGCTCGTCGAACCAGCCCTCCACGGATCTAGCCCTGTGAACCTTGCAGTTATCGCCTTCATAGTAGAATCGTCCAGGTCATAGACATCCTTGACGAGATCCACAAAAGGCAGCAGTTGTTTATCTAGATTGCCACGATAATGATGCTGGTTAAGCCTGGTGGTAATTTCAACGAGAGATTGCAGCTTCACAGAGCCATCACCCGTCTGCAACGAACCTTAGGTGAAAGGCTTCATTGCTTCTTCTATACACACGACGTCGAGGGTCATTTGAATGAAGACAAAACTTTGATTCATCCGTCCAAATCAGGCGTTTCCAGTCGCTGTCGTCGTTTTCGGCTCATCCAGTTCTGTTGTCGCTTGCACCACTGTACACATCAGACGCTTGGATGTAACTGGCTCCAGAATGTTCATTTTATGCAGTTGCCTCTTTAAGGTTCTTTCACATTCGGGCCATCATTGACTTCCTAAAGCAGTTCTTGCCAAATTTGAAAGCGAGTAGCGTGACCTGGCGCGATATTCGTCTTTGGTCCCGTTCAATCAGCACTGACTTTCGACCAGTTTCGACAGTTGTTGCCACCCTATGTGCGTGTCGACCATTTCTTCAACCCACGAATGGGTGTGCGCTTTGATTCTCCGGCAACGGTAGCTACTTCTTGTACGGGATGTCCTTTTGACCCTTATGAGATGTGTCTGACTTACGACCCAATTTTTCGACACGAAATAACGCAAACTGCTGTTAACAATGCTCGTACAGTTGCTTAACTTCTACTAAATGTGCTCCTACGCATTCATTTGTAGATTCAAACTACTTTACTATTTTAAAGTCAAATAAAATATCTGTTCGCTAAATTAAATTAAAGGGTTATATTTTCCATCAATTATTATTAGTATTCATGTATTCTAAATATTTGATTACACAAATTTATTGGAGTAATAATTTCTTAGCGGGTGAATAGTGGGTAATTCAAATAAACAAAAAATTTATTTTTTAAATGGAAGTAACGAAAGGACTAGTTTTTATAAAAAAAAAGTTCTCTCAAAATTTATTTATGCTTTTTTTCCCTAGTCTCTCGAATTTTATGTGTATTTTGATGACGCAAGCAAAGGTTTTCATTATTTATTACAATTTTTATTAGAAATCAATACTCAATGGCATGTCAATTATTATTGTATTTAATAAAGCATAATTTTGATTTCTCGTAAATTATGAAATGCATATAGCTTCGATGATAAGGTGGAATAAACAATTAAAAAACTCCTTCCTATTTATCTTTAAAAGTTTTAAACTTAAAGTAATAGATTACTATCGCACTTTTACGTCAACTTTTCGCAGCTTAAAAGTGCAATATACATTAGAAGATGAAATTTTCATGTGAATAGATGGGTAATGTATTTTTCCTCTATATACTTTTTTTTTTTTTTACATTTTCATAAAGATGAGATGAGCTACTTTTCAAATCTCAACTGCAGCCTGTCTCGTCGAGTGGCGACGGCACTGCATCATGGTTAGACACGGTGGCACTGCATCGGCTGACTGACAAATGTGCCGTCTAGACCTTAGGCCACTCTGACGCAACAAATTTAAAAAAGGAGAAAGAAACGACGAAGGTAGAGAGAGAGAGAGAGAGAGACAGAGAGAGAGAAAGAAAGTACCATCTCTCTTCTTTTCTCTGTCTCTCCCTCTGAAGGCTCAACTTTCTTATCTAGGTTGAGCCTGTTCTGAAGTCACCCAGGTATTTTTCTCCTCTTTGCACGCACATCTTTCTTGCTTCGATCCAGAGGAGAGAAAAATCACAAACTTAGGAGAGTAAATAAAAATGCCCCTCAGTCTACCAGGAGATTTTTCATTTTCACATTTCTTTCGAACCAGCTTAAGGAAACGTCTTTCGTCTTCTTTTTTTGAAATTTATATTGAAACTTAGTCTTCTAGGCTCCACAAACTTCAAACGGAGGTTTATTAATTGTTTTACGTTTTAACTTTCTTATTACTGGCTTCAGTTTACTAGTACAATTGGTTTTTGAAGATTTTAGTTTTAAACGGAATTCGAATTTGTATACTATTAAGAATCTTATAAAAATATTCTACGGAATGAATTAATAATGTATGGAACGAAATATTAATGGAATGACTTGAATGAAGTCTTCATTTTAATTTTAATTAGTTATCAAACTTAATTAATATAAAATTAATAATCCTATGACTTTAAATTAATTAATATCAAAATTATGTTTAACATGCAAACGATTTCCACTTTCTAGACAATTATTCCTGGATTGATGGATACTTTTTAGCCGTCGATATAAAAAATATTCACTTCGAAGCGGATATAGCACGATCGACCACATTCAAGTTATTAGAGAACTTATCGAACGCCACAACGAATATGAAGTGCCACTTTGCTTTGCCTTCATCGACTTTGAGAAAGCTTTCGACTCGGTGTTCACACATGCTGTAGTGAAAGCTCTGGAAAGAATGGGAATAGCCGGAAGCTATATTAGTATTCTTCAGAAGATATTTAGTAAAGCGACTGCTACCATTCGTTTGGATAAAGGAAAAGCAAGGATCAACCTTGGAAAAGGAGTAAGACAAGGAGACGCCATCTCACCAAAACTCTTCACAGCAGTTTTAGAAGAAGTCTTCAAGGAACTGAACTAGTCAAAAAAGGACTTAAAATAAACGGTGAATTCCTTAACCACCTTCGTTTTGCCGATGACATCGTTCTCACCAGTAATAGTCCTTCTGAATTGGAGGAAATGTTACAAGAACTAGCAGAGGCTAGCCGGCGTGTAGGACTGAAACTGAACACACAGAAGGTCATGGCAAATGTTCAATGCATTTGCTCCAAAACAGAAGGTCATGGCAGGCACCATTGTGATTGAAGAAGAACAGAGCTACATTTACCTGGGACAAGAAATCACCATTCTGAATGGCAACATTCTGAATGAAGTTAACAGACAAATTAGAACAGCATGGAGTGCTTTTGGCAAGAATAACATTATCTTGAAGAGCAACATGCCACTTAGCTTGAAACGAAAAATTTTCAACCAGTGTGTTTTACCAGCACTCTCCTACGGAGCTGAAACATGGACTTTATCAAGGAGGACAACACAAAGACTACAGACAACACAGAAGCATGGAAAGATGTATGCTGGGAATTACAAGAAGAGATCGAAAATGCAACAGCTGGACAAGAAGCCAAACGAAGGTGATTGACGTCATCGAACGGATCAAACGTTCTAAATGGCAATGGGCTGGTCACATTGCTAGAAGACAAGACATGAGATGGACCACAGTTATTCTGGATTGGTACCCTCGAGACTTTAAACGCCCAAGACGACGACCCCATGCAAGGTGGCTCGACGAAATAAGGAAGGTGGCTGGTGTCAACTGGAAATCCAAAGCTTCAAACACAGAAGAATGGAAGCGTTTAGAGAAGACCTTCATCCTGCAATGGATTGCAAAGGGTTGACCGTGATGATGATGATAAAAAAATTAGTTCAGCTCCTGGACACTAAATTAAGAATCACAGAATTGGCAGTCCAGAAAATTATTATAGATAAAATGCGGGCAAAGCAATAAATCGGCCCTCACAGTCAGAGCAACTATCTAAAATTTATTTTATTTTGCAACGTAATGGTCATGTACATTCAGACATTTATCTTCAAAGGGAGCAGCAAAGGAATCTTAAAGCTAAATTTGATGCCCTGCCTATTCCAAAACACTGTCAGCATACTATTGCATTCTAATGGAATAATCAACTTGAAGTTTCTGACGGGATAGGAGGAGTTATGCTTCAAGTCCATGGAGTTATGCTTCAGGTTCAGGTTGAAAGTGACTTGCCTGTAACGATCTGTACCATTCCACACTGTTCTGAATAAGGTCCTGCAGGAACAGACCTGTTCATTTTATCCTGTTCATTTTTTTCGGCAAACTACTGACGGGAGACCAATCGGACGCAAACTTTAAAAATTTTTAGCCGCTCATGCATAATGTTGTTGGCGATTGCATGCGAGCAACCTTAGCAGGGGCGTAACGGATCATTTGTTCCACAGGTCCGTTGCAAACTCTGGGGAACGACCAAGACGATCTCTGATGCTTCATCCTCCCTTGTTGAATTCCCAATTCCAATTTAACATATCTTTCAGTGACAAATACATTTCTCTCCATAAATGAGATGCCTTTCGCGAAACACAGCCTTCATAGACAGCCTTTTGACACACAGAAAACGCCCAAAGACTGATCTTCTCATGTATACTCGTGCAAAACATTGGCTATCTTCACTGGTTGCCGCAAGGATATCCTCTACTTCTAGCCTACATGTGCTACTTACTACCGTGAAAATATGAGCGCTGAATTTATGGCTAAATACAACTTCTGTTGGATCTTGTCTGTATTTTTCATTGGTATTAGTATAATGACGATACGATGCTCTGGTTGCTATTTCTCTTGGTTAAACGACTTCTAGTTTTACACCTTTCCTCATGACCAGCAACTTCCAAATATAAACATCCATACCCACGATAAAAATCAATCTTACGACTTAATAAACTTGAGAGCTGGGAAGCCTCAGCGATCTCGAATATAATTTTCTAAACAAATCGCATACCTCTGCACTCAATGCATGTAGAAGAGGATAATGCAGGAGTTACTTAATTAATATTTTGGCTATTTTCATTGCCCCAAGCCAAAACCAATATTTCGGTCTATTCTGCATTTTCTGAATGAACAGCGGGTCACTACTCAAGACAATGTTGAAGGAGCCTTACTCCAAGCCACTGCATTAATACAGGTACGATAATACAAATACTTAAACTGCAAATATCTTCTTTTATACATAAAATCTTAAATTTTAATTTAATCAATAACAACCACCTTTAACAAAAGCCTTAAGCAGGATATCCATAAATATTCCACTAGAACTGTTTCAGATATTCGTTTACCTTTGTCAAAACGGGGTTATCTCCATCGTTGTGTATCTTACACCGGTTTAAAAATATGGTCTTCCTTGCCCATTGAAATTAGATCTATAGCTTCATATCACTTATTTAGGAAACTATTATAACGGTTACATACCAATGTTTAACCATAGTTTATTTTATTTATGAGAAATCTGTTTGTTTGTTTTTTCATTTATTAATTTAATAATTCACTTACTTATTCTATCGTCCAAGACATTAATCATTATTTTTATTTCGTTGTTTGATTTCTGAACGATCTTTTATGAACTTTTGTGAAAGGGTCTGTTAATTTAAGTAATTATTACCGTACTCGCAATTTATTTTCATGGTTGATGCCTTGAATTTTTTACAATTTTTTAAACCAACACTTTAATTATTAACCGAAACAAGACCCAACTCGTCGGTCTTTGACCATACAGGACTTGGTTGGATGCCACTGTAATTCTAACATTTAAAAATAAATAAATAAATAAATAGTTGCCAGACTCTGGAACGAGGCTGCGGGAAATGATGACTGCTACCGATCTGTGCTTGTATTTACTGTGAAAAGCAATTTTCTGTTGCCTTGCATTTGAAGACATCACTCTATTTCCATTAAGTTTATATCGAAAGATAAAATTTTTATCTAAAATTTATATCAGTAGCATTGCTCAACGAACAATTCCTTTGGTTAATCAATACTTACAATAAGTTATGGAATGTCAAATTATATTGGAACTATTTGTAAATGTATTCATTGCAATATTTATTATGGATCTAATCATTTTATTGTATATCAGTTGTGCTTTAAAATCCGCATCGTTATTGCTGATGAAACATATTTAGTTCATTTAATACAGATAGTTGAAAGTTTGGCGGAATTTAATATGAAATTATTAAATTCCAGAATAATTAAATACAAAATGCGAAACAATCATCCGAGTTAATTATTAGCGAGGGGATTGTATCTCTATGCAGATAATAGTAGGTAACATTTCAATAGAAAATTTCACGGATTACACTCATTATTATACGGCAACTTAAAGGAAACCAAACATATAAGCGTTGTTAAGGTTTAATCTTTAATAAAATTGTTTATTAAAAACTTTAAAAAAAATATGCACATCCAAAGTGAACATATTGATGCATTTATTTTTTTAATTAATGAGAAATCACGGCCTATATAAATGATTCTATGAAAACAAAATATTTTGATAATGTTCAGCACTACTCCTTACTAAAGGGATTGCATGATATTGTGCAAGAGAGTGAAAGTTTAGAACCGCAATTCCACATGCGACTAGAAGAACCTCAATCCTTTCCCACAAGGCTCTGGAGTTTCCTCCCAAAGTCTTTAATTTTACCCGTAACAAACCTTAATCTTCCTCAAACAGACTTTATCTTGGGAAAACAATAGAGTTCAACCTCCCTCCCCTAACCCAAGAGAATATTCTTGGAAGCGGAAGTGATTTCCAATGATACTTAATATCCACAGGGTATCGTTTTTTCAAAAATAATTTGTTTATCAGTCTCGTTGGGTTGTGAAAGGTTTCTATTTAACTAGGTTTCTCTTTTGAGTCTTTTGATGCTACTTTTGAGTCTTTAGGAGGATTTTTCCACGCCATTACCTCCGATATTGATAAACAAATAGAGAAAAATAAATAAATGTTCGCCACTATGATGCCCTTATACGAATAATACAGTTGGAGTCCCGTTGCAGTAATTCAAAAAGACATCTTGTATCCGATATGCATTAGTAGAGTTTTATTCAGTAAGGACGCGTTGCGATCATGGATAATGAGTGATGATGGTGTAATGAATGATGATTGTCAGGCATCTGTACGATACCTAAATCGTCATGAAGCGAATATTTGACGGTCGAAGTAATCCCAAAGGTGCTTGATTGGAAAACTCTATGGAGCAACGATAGATAAATAGAGAGCCTTTCAGGGGTATTAATAGACCCGGAAAATGCCAAAAAAAACAGAGCCCTATCCATAAACTGCCACCCACAAGCTTGCGTTCTTCCAATAATAATTGAAGGATAATACTTTTCGCCGAATATGACAACGTCCATCCATATGAAGGAGCAGTAACTGTTACTCATCAGAGAGGCAACCTCTGCCAACCACAAAAAGTCCAGTTCCTCTATTGCAATGCAGATTCAACAGTTTCTTCCGATGCTTCTTTTTCAGCATGCGTATAGTGACCATCCATCTGTTGCTTCGAAACCCCGTATGCAATAGGATTCGCAACTTAAGTTTTACTGTCCTTGTCGACACAGTCTGGCAATATCCTGGCTCATTTGGATGGTAAGTTGCTCAACTGTTGCTTGTTGGTCGATCTACGTACGTCTTCGTAGTAGACGTTCACCTCTCGCATCAATATCGTGTGTACTCCGCAGTTTCCACACGGTTTATTCGCAAATATGCCGTTTTCCAGCAGCCGGCGAACTGTCCACAAACTGCTATACCAAACGGAACTGTCCTTAGCACAAAATCCTCTTTTGCGAATCTCCATACAGAATGTTCCGCCACAAAATCGACAAACGTTCCTAGATTATTCTGATGTTTATTCATAAGGACCATGGGTCGATTTGACTTCGTTCCTAAAAATACAAATTATCAGGTAATAATTTCTTGATTTCTAAACTTAAGTCATGTGGCACGAGAAATATCTCTCTCACAACAGTTCAACGTATCCACCTCTTTCCCAAGCACATGCTACCATCTAACGAAGGTTTTCTTCCAGTGAACTCATCCAATGAATATCGGCAATGTCATGCGGATGCTAATAGGGCTTCCATTATTGTTTCCTAACTGTTTCCTCATATTTCTCGCTACTCTTGCCAATTCACTCAGGATTTCGTACAGCAGCAAAAGTAGAAATGTAATGAATACGGAGACCAAAATACTGAGCCACTGTCTTCACTCCTTATGTCGTGAACGAAACCATATCGACTCATGGTCCATATGAGATTTTTTTGTTTATATTAACCATCCGACGATGCTTGCAAAATTGGTGGAGTTCTTCTCAAAATACCTTATATAGGAATAAAACTCAGCAAGTTAAAATATATGAAACCAGTGTAAACCTCAGCTTTAAATCAAAGCAATGGATATTATGGATGCCATTAAAGCCAGGATATCATTAAAGTCTGGCCAATGGAAGGAAAGAGGTATTAATTTTGGAAGGTAAACAAAATAAGAAGGCGAGGATCTAACTTGACGCAATCCTAATATGGACGATGTGAAAAAAATTAAATGCTGTCAACAGAAAGTGACAAGGATGGAAGAAACTATGGACGGGATTTATAAGATGACCATCGTAGCAGAATAAACGATGTTAATAAAGTCGCGTAGTTCTGACATCGGAGAACTCAGTTGAAAATTGGAATTTTCGGCATGAGAAGGCTTAGTTGCTAAAACCCTACATAGACACATTTAGTACCTTTTTTCTCAATATTATGTGAAGAAAAATTGAAGACTAGAAAGTTGAACTTTGAGATTCATTAAAGAATAACTCATGAATGTGCTATGAGGGCTTTTAATGACTTCTATTAAAGTAAAGAATGAAAAAATATTTTGACAAAATAATCTGAAAAATGCCCAATTCCTTTTAAAGGATTATAAGAAAGAATTATGCTTTAAATTTCATCAGAATAAAACAAATATATCTGATTATAGATTAGCGAATTATAATAATATCAGAAATAATTTCATATATTCAAGCCCAACTTATCTGAGAAGAATAATGAAAAATAGCGGAGCTAACACTGAGGTAGAACAACAAGTATATATAAGAGGGGAGGTGCCGTGCGTTCTATCCTTTAAATTTCCTCAGTGTTTTTTTAACAGCGATGCAATTTTTTTTTCTATCGAAAAATGGAAGGAAAAATTCTGCGACCTTGAGTCGAAAAAAAGGAGAAAAGTTAATACATCACGTTTGGAGGTCATGTCCAGTTTATATTTAATTATTTATCAGCGATGTAAGCTAAAATATGCATTTTAGAAAATGTATTTGCCATAGTTGAAACACCAAATAAACTGCGGATCAAAGTAATAATAATCTTCCAAGTTCTTTGTCATCTTACTGAATTTCTTAACAATTCTTAGAGGTCTTACAGTACAATATCAAAGTTATGAATTCGACTAGTTCCCACCGTCATCAGGGTATAAAGAAAAATGGCATGCAACCTTTCATATTAGCATCCGATAGTCGCATACATGTTGATTGTTTAGGTGAATACAATATTGTGATTGGTTAAGGTGGTGGTAAATATATGTTGCCCAAAAGGTTAAGAGGCCTAGCATTATCGTGCAATAACTCCACTCCTCGGGTAAGAAGACCAGATGTCGACGCCGAATCCGATGTTGTTAAACGACAACGTCGCCCGCACCACAACAGACCTCCTTAGACTATTTGTTCTCCATACAACGTACAGCCCGTACTTAACACCTTTCTCAAACCCTTTCTGTTTAACAAAATGAAGAAACATCTACGAGGCAGACGATTTTCTAGTGTAACGAGGAAGTAGTGAAATGGCTTAATGGACGCTAGTTTCTGTCGTCAGGGAATGGGGAAACTTCTTTCTACGCTATGATAAATACTTGAATAATTGTGATGATTATGCCGAAATATAAAGATATGGTGCTGAAATGTGTATAAAGATAATAAAAACCTATATTGTGAATAAAGATTTTATGTTGACCTACAGGTATTAGACATTGAAACTGAAACACCTGGTAGAAATCCAAAATCTTTATTTAATAAGGTGTTGGGGCACCGTGGGCAGCCAGCACAGCAGTAACACGTCTTGGGAAGGATCGGTAGAGGTCCTGCACAGTTTGCACCCCAAACCATTACTGATCCACCTCCGTGTTTGACTGTGGGTGCCAAGCAGTCTGGGTTGTAGGCATCAGAGGGGCTCCTCCAAACGAATACCCTCCCTGTTGTTTGGAAGACAGTGTAGCTGGACTCGTCCGAGAATATGACGCGTTTGAGGTCATCCAACGTCCAGGTTTTATGCGTCCGGCACCACTGAACCCGCTTGGAGGCATTTGTACTGCTGATGAAAGGCTTCGGTATAGCAACCCTGCCATGGATGTTGGATTTATGCAGGTAACGACGGATTGTCTTCGTGCACACAGGTTCCTGGAGGTGTGTATTCATTTCTGCGGTGATTTCTGCTGCGGTGGTTTTCCGCTTTCGTGCAACAATCCTGGTCAATGTCCTGACGTCTCTTTCCGACAACTTCCGTTTTCCCCTGCAGTTGCTCCTCCTGGACGTGGTTCGTCCTTCCTGTTCATATGCACACATCGCCCTGGATACTGTAGCACGTGAGACATCACAAAGTGTGGCAGTTTTGGACACAGATGCACCTGCTAGACGCGCCCCAACAATCTGCCCTCTTTTGAAGTCGGATATGTCTCCCATTATAGCGCTCTGCACAGACAATTTGAAGCTTACTATTGAACTTTTCTACTGGAGTGACTACCAAGACCTCTGACACGTGATTCATTGATATGCATACGATTAATTACCTAGCAGAAGGTTCTATTCAGCCCTGGGGGTATCCAGTGCTATTTGCGAAGGTGTTTCAGTTTCAGTGTCCAATACCTGTATCTTTACCTGCAAAAAATCAGGGAAACTTATTTTTGTATACCCTCGTCATTTAGGCACTCTTTATTAAAGTCAGTTTGACATTTTTTGGGTAACGATTTATCTAAACATGAATTTATGAATAGTTATCGAAATATCCAGAAATAACAATCTTTTCAACCGTATAACAGCGAACACCGATATGTAAATCTCATACTCTAAGAAATTTCTATAGGCTAATTCACAGATCCTCTTCGGCAGTTACAAAGTATTTTGGAATTTACTGGAAATGCTTAAGCTGATTTAACGCACCTGTAAGCTTTAACCAATTTCGGCACCTAGTGCTAGGGGATAAATTCTTATTTGGATGAAGGACTTCCTGTTCTTCCTTAAGAAACGGTCGTATACTTTCAAATTCCTATTAAGAATTTAACACGACGTTCCACAGATGCCAATGCAGGAGAACAAGGAGGACGAAGGATGTTTATAGAAGAAAATGGGCCTAAGGGCTTGTCAAGCATGAAAATAAGCGTTGTCTTTTTATAGGCAAGGAAAGTTAATGTAACGACACATTTTTAAATGGAAATTAGAGTTATTTTTGAAGAGAAACATATGTGCTTCAAAAACGGAAAGAACATCTCAAAAACAAGGTTTATAATATCTCAATGAGAGGCATTTTAAGCAGGGGCGTAGAATAGGAGAGAGGCACCTTTTAAGAAGCGGCATGTTCATCCTATTTCATTGAAAGCACAGTTTTTCTATTGAGACAGTAGAATGCAGATTTTACAGTTCTGTTTTAGTAAATTTGATGTTATAAATAATGAATATAAACTGGAGCTGAATTTCCAAGCATCAGGTAATGATATTATTTGTTACATGAGGGGAGGGGGCGCAAACTGAAAGACCGTCCCGGGCGTAACCTCTATCTACAAAACTAGCTCTAAGATATAGGTTTGTTAAGTATTTTATTAATTGCTATGAAATAAACATAAATCCTTAATGAGTGTTTCATGCATTAAATTAATTGCATTTTACCAAAGAGAATCTAAAATTGTATGCCGACTCCAGAATTTATAATGCACGTGGTAACAGTAGCGCGATGTACAGAGTGATTATAATTAAGGTTTAAGTTTCAAAATGCTATAAAAAAACAACCACTTAGTAGAATAACGTCCAATTTGAACGGAAAGTTATTGAAGAAGGGGGAAAGCTTATGGCATATGAAAAAAAGTAGGTCCAAATTTTAGCAACAGAAGGCGCTGTAAGCGTCAGAATATGTAAATGAAAATGTCTGTCATGCGCACGACTCATTTCATTTGTTATAAAAACGCCGGGTACATGGCTTTTCCTCATTCTGAACGTGACGCCGGAGACACTTCGAGCAGTTGTGGAACATGCTGTTTCTCGATTTCAACTTGTTGCACACAACGCTGGACAGCATATTGAACATGTTTTGCGCCAGTCTCCCGCAATTTAAAAAACCGATTTGATGGATGCTTTGCACACTGAACATTACAGTTGGTTTAACGTGTAACTTACACCTTAGCCTTTGTTTTTACGATTCATTTGTCATTTGTAGTCGAAATCCTGATGCTTACAGCGCCATCTTTTGCTAAAATTTGGACCTACATTTTTCTTATGCCATAAGCTTTCCCCCTTCTTCAATAACATTCCGTTCAAATTGGACGTCATTCTACTAAGTGGTTCTTTTTTTATAGCGTTTTGAAACTTAAACTTTAATTATAATCACCTTGTAGATTGTATCCGTATTTAATTCATTTCTCTTCGACACAGTCGTTTTGAACTGGCTTGGAGTTTGCCAATCCCTAGTTAGCAATAACCACAATTGATGAATATAAACGAAACCAATGTTGAAGTGTTTGTAGGTTGCTTTCGACAGTTTGTTTACTCGCTTGATGCTCGTTTGTCTATTTAACTTGTTTGATTGTTTGTTTCCCTATTAGCAGACTATGGAAAATTTCGCGCATGCTCATCTATTCAATACTACTTGACTGGCAGGCCAACCAATTAAATTGTGATTTCAATTGTTTTCGATTGCTGAAACTGAATGGTGACGATTATCAGCAAATCCCGAATGAATGCTTTGTATTTAATAAACAAATAAAAGATGATTACGACGATTTAATGAAATTGTTTCAATATATTTTCAAAAAAAATGAATGTTTAATCTAATATTCGATATGCGTAATCTGTAATAACCCTCGTGACGCAGGGTTACATGTTAATGCTGTTTTGAGCATTTCTCTTATTACACTGCTTTGCAATGAATTTGCCTCACCCACAAGGAGTTATCCGAAAGAGCCAAAAGTAGGCATACAGCAAGAGATACAGCTGAACGCACCTTTAATAAGTTATGGAGCCAAGACGTGCACTCGTTTGTACAGGGTCTCCCAACGGAAAGCGACATCAGTAGGTTGTGGCGATGCATTGTTCCAGCCGCAGTTGTAGGTGATCATAAAGGTAGCGAATGTCATCTTGGGATACGTCTTCCCAGGCCTGGTGAACCTCATGTGTCAGTTCACGGAGATTCCGGAGTGATCGTAAACGACGTCCCACCATGTCCCACACGTGTTCAATTGGCGATAGGACTGGGGACCTCGCGGGCCTTGGCAGGCAGTTGACACCATGCAGACATGCTCATATTTTGCGTGTGCGGTCTGGCGTTATCCTGCTGAAAGACTGCGCCGGGTATGGTGTGCGGAAAGGGCAGTAATACGGGCTGCAGAATCTCTGTGACGTACCGTGCTGCTGTCAGGGTGCTTTGGATGGTGACTAAAAGCGTTCTGGTATCGTAGCCGATGGCACCCCAGACCATGATCCCGTGTGGCGATACCGGATGCATTATTCATTGGCACGTTCCAATGGTCTGCGCCACACCCGTCCTCGTCCGTCGTCGGTGTCCAAACAAATGCGGGATTCGTCGCTGAAGACCACCGGGCGCCATTCGCCAGCCCACTCGTTCACGACACCATTGCAGTCGTATCGCGCGATGCTCAGGTGTCCAAGGAAGACAACAATGGACGCCTGGCAGACTTTGTCGCGGCGTGTAACCGGCATGCTATTGTCGCTATTGACACTGGAGCAGTACCGGGAATAATGACGTTGTCACGCAGTTGCTGCAAGGTGATGGTTCTGGCCGCTAGCGCTGTTCGCAATATCCGCATATCGGTACGAGCTGACGTGCTTCTCCGGGACCCAGAGCCAGGTCTTCTGGCAGGTGTGCCTTCCTCTCGCCATTGCCTTCAACATCGGCCTACCGTCCGTGCGTCCTACGACACACGGACAGCAATCCGTCTGGCTGACCATCCAGCCTCGGAGAGGCCAATAATCCGACCTCGTTCAAAGTCTGTTAATTGCGTGAACGGTTGTCGTTGTGTCGTCGCGGCATTGAGACCGCTGTGCGGATTACAGTACTGTATGTTCACGAGGCAGTTGCTTCCTCCCTACTGCATGGAACGTCTCGCGCAGGTGTCAACTGATTAGCCTATACAGGCACCCGGACACCCTGTATCAACCCAAATGGTCATGTCCCGTGAGCATGCATCTAATCGTTTACTAGTCGGAGGTAGACGAACCCCCCCCCTCCCCACTAAATATGGATAGGGTCGGATAACTCCTTGTTGGTGGGGCAATTTCATTGCAAAGCAGTGTATAATGCACCTTTCTCTCTCTCTCTCTCTCTTCTTTCGCTCTCAGTTTGGCTCCATATCACTGAATGATTAACTTTTTATTTTAGAGCTGCAATCAAGTGAAAATATTTTAACTGTTCACAGTAACTGTAAATTCGTTATTACAGGTAAAGTATATTTAAATTCATTATTAAATTATAAATAATTTTTTAGTCCTGACTTATGTGTTCAGTGCATATCTTTACTGTCATAAAGCTGTGTACAAAAAGCGGGACCTGGTGCAAAATGCTACTGCTGGGCCAATTTTCAAAAATATTAACACGACGTTAAACAAATGAACAAGTTAATAGGCTATTGTCCTTTTTGATGAAGTTGATAGAGGCTTTACAATACATGACTGGGTAAACACAAAAGAATTCAACTTTATCATCAAACTTGTATCGTGAAATATGAAGGCGCGCAGCATTGTGCAGCCGCACAGCCCTTTGGCCGGCCCTACCTAAAACCTATTTCACAATTAAATCATCCGCATTAGCTCCAGCCGATCCGCCAAGAATGCGTATATTGCGTTTCCGCTTCGCGAAGTGGGCGATGATTTACGAGTAACAACTTTTCGTTTCCATTTCACAATTGACTGTTTTCGGATTGGTTCATTTCCAAACGAGGCAGACGTCACAGATACACAAAATGGCTTCTTGCAGGTTCCATCGTCTCATTCAAAAGCGAAGATTCTTTATTACAGCAATTATTTTTTAAATTACATTCTCAAATGTCAACTCCATGTCGATAGTGGATTTGCCCAATATAACTTAGCAACAAAGATGCGCCGAAACCTTCCGGTACCTGATTGGTTAAAACAATTGCGGATCCGCTAAATTTCAGAATCAGCTTGAAATGATAATTCCTTCCACAAAGCAGTTGCGGGCGATCAATGTGGGCGATTTCCGTTAATTGTGAAACGGCAGTATATGCGGAAAACATCCGTTTTGCGTTGCGGAATCCGCATCTGCCTATTTTCCACCCACAAACTATAATTGTGAAATAGGCTTTAAACTTAAGTGTAATAGGAAGATGTTTTTGTAATCAGGTGAGGATTGTCCATATTCCTCCTAAAACTACACTGTACAATGATCGGTGACTTGGTTTCATGGACCATAAAACACACTGCGCTTTATCCTGAACTAACGCCATTTTCACCTTCTTGCGATTGTAGCGCCTCCTATACCAACTTAGCCACTTTCTATAAAAAGAAGAAAGAATCTTTATGAGTTAGCCATTCTCTTGCGACTAAACTGCAATATTTTCTTTGTAATAAAATTTTGCAATATTGGAACACATTTTTTGGCCACCACGTATAATATGGTTTGAAAGTGAGTGACTATTATTATTAGGTAACGATAACTTCAACTATTGTAGAAAAAATTGAAACCAAAAAGAAAGTCAACGAAACTTATTTTAAACTGCGGACAATCTATAAGAAAAAAAAACAATGGAACGGAACAAAGCGACGACTGGGTGTTCAAAATAAAAATATGAAATCTCACATTACGAGACTACGACGCTAGAGTCAAAGTTACGAGGCAATTTCTTTTTTTTTGAGATTCTGCATACAGCCAAAGACAAGAGGGAGAGAAAAGAGGATAGAGAAAAAAATAGAGGAGGGGTGGGGGAAGAAGAGAAGGGGAAATTTTTTCTCGGGCTCTTGTGGATTCGGCCAACCATGAAGTACATTTACGTCGGGCCTCTGAAGAAGGCGATTCGCTACGCTCCAATGTCGCGAACGAAGCCACTCCAAACATGCAACCCACCACCACCACACCAATCCAGTGTCTCATCCAAAAAGGACGGCAAGAAGAAGAAGAAGGTAATTGCAACAAATAACCCCAACGTGCAACCATCGCCTTCTCTTTTTTCTCTCATTCCCTCTTCTCCCTTGTTTCTCCTTTTGCACTTATCGCGAGTTTGGAATCTGCTAGAAGGGCTAATCGAATTAACGCGTGAATGATAGAACCTAAATTCATGGTTGCGTTTGCATGCGTGCAACGTTTTGCCAAGCGGTGAGAGGAAACCTTAAAAAATGAAATTAAGCAAACCAAGGCGCCTAAGCGGGGGAAGAAATAAGATTAAATGAATGGCAAAAACAAAACCATAAACAAAAGAAAAATAAAAACTCCACGGAATTCCTGAAGAGTTTTGTGGGATTTTTAGGGAAAGAAACTGTTTAGATATGAAAAGAGGTTTGTTTTTTTTATTTTGCTCCTTTTGTTTTTGGTGCTCGCTTTCATTTCATAAAATTTAACGCTATCCGCTGACAATTTATGAAACCACATTAATGAAGGTAAAAAAAAGTCTGCTAAACAAAGGGGAAAAAAAGGGGGAGGGGAAATAAGAAAATTAATTCCATTACAATTTAGTTCTGTTTATTAAAAAGCTGAAGCCATTTCATACTTTGTTGACTGAATTGAGAAAGGGGGAAACGTTTGCCTAATCAATTCATACTTTTCTTTGATGTTAAATTTGAATATCTTCCAAAGGAAATGTTTTATTTCTATCCAAAAAGGAAAATAAAACTTCAGCAAGCAACTATTACTGAAGACACTGTAAAAGTTAAAGAATTAAAATAATAAGAAATTAATTCCCCCAAGGAAGATATAGGAAAGTAGCGGAAACCCTGAGATCATCTACTTTTAACCCTTTATCTGCACTTTTGTAATCAAAAATTTGATTTTCTCGAATATAATATTTAGAAAATATAAAAGAGCTCTATCTTCTTACAGAAAGTGGAGTTTCTCATCACTTCTGGTCGAATGACCTATTACAGTACATATGTTGCCATAGTTCTTAAGACCAAGTGACCGCAACCCCCACGACTCCGACCTAACTGGAACAATCTGGTCCAAACTTCATAGATCTTGCCCAGAGAGGAATCTGCATACCGAGCACTCCTTTACATACCTAAATATCGAGTAGACCCCAGTAGACCGATCAAAACCAAACCAAATAGTGAAGTAGAACATGCCTATGTTAAGCTACATTCTGAATTTCAAACTTGTACGTCAACAAATGAAGAAAATATTGAGGCGGACAGACGGACTGACGAACATTGTGAAAACAATTAGTGCTTCATTCTTCCGCTATTTAATAAGTTTTTGAATTGAAAATTGAAATCAAGGATAAAAGATTAAGAGCTTTGATAGGTAAAATGGCCTTGGTTAAACAGCCAAATGTACATGTGAAACTTTCTTTTTGACATTTAAAAAAAAAGTGTATAATTTTAGTTTAATGGAATTAGATTTCTTCTATTATAATATTTAATATGAATTCCATTTTAATATAATGAATAATAAATAAATAAGCAAACTTAGAGTACACAACCTTTTTAATTTAAATGTGTTTGTGATAGGTTATGCCACCTTGGAATGAACATCTGATGGCAGCGGAAACACCAGGAAAGATAAAATTAACGAAAGTTGTACAATTATTATAAATTATTGTGAACATTAATATTTTATTTATTGTTCATTATATAATTTTTGATATCACAATTTAGCAGAAGAAGACAAATCAAGTTTATAATACTTATCGCATGAATAATTAAGACAAATCAACTCACGTGAATACTTCCAATTCAAATCTTAAATTTTCTTGGAGATACAAGTTTTATAGCTTCTACCGGATGGCGCAAAAGAAAAGAACATTGCAATTTTTTTCTCTTTGTCGATATTGTTTTAATTGTCAAAACTTTAATAATTGAAGGGTTTGGAGCATTAACAAGACAATGCCTATACTGAGACATTTATATTTACTTTGGCGAGATACTTTGTCTTGTTAATGCCCAAAGCCCTTCAATTAATCTAAGAAGATTGACAAAAATAACCAAAAGAATTCATTTACCAAACCTGACCTAAGATTGAAAATGCCATTAATCGTGGGCTGTATCCATAAATATACAATTGCGGTCAACAGGGTGCTTATAAAGTTCTTGCGCATTTTCAAAAATTAATAACTTTCTCATCCAATGCAAATAAGTTTTCTATTAAATGCTTGGGAATGGAAATTATATACAAGATTTGATGAGCAAATTAGGTTTTAACATTTCAAATACGAACAAGTATGATGAGCGTTGGTACATCATTTTCTCACCTATTAAATGGCATAAAGCAGTCTGGTAAACGGAAATGAGAAAAAAAATTTAAAAGTGAATTGGTACATTAATCTAGTTTTTATAAGTCTCAACTTCAATAAAATGTTATTCAGAAGTAATGTATCTAGCATAATATTAACAGAAATGATAGTAATATTTTAAACTACACAAGGGCTTTTATAATCAATCAATCTATATTCCTACAAAAGTCGATAGTTAAAATTAATTTTTGAAAGACAGTTGACAGTTGTGGCAACAATGATAAACGTTATGAACAACTCTAGGATACGTTTACGATACAATTAAACTGTATTTAAGTAGCTATATACTATTTAACATCACTGAATTTCTCTTACTATTATTACAAGTAAAAACATTTAAAAATTATCCATTTGTGTCCGTTTTCCCGAAATATGACATTAAATATAACATTTTAATTTCCTGAAAGACAACATAAAATGGTGTGAGGAAGAATTTATTTATAAACTTCAATGGGGATTATACGGTAAGATAAGAAACCCTTTAGTTATAAAAACAAGTCGCAAGTCTAGTCTTGAAATGGCAATCGTTTCTTCAAATGCTCATTGAGCACATATTTTTAAAGTTCTAAACTTCGATAAGCATATATGCAAAAGAACAATGTCTGCAATAATAAGGTTAATGGAAAGTTTTATGTATACTCATAAGTGAGTATACTTCACTACTTAGCTCTATTAACGAACTTGTTTGTGCTAAGTTATCCTTGCAAATAATCTCCGAGAAGTGACTATTAGCTGACTCGCAACCGGTTCACATAAATTTTAATGGCATCATCAATGCTTATTATCTCGAGTTATTCTCCCTATCAGTGTTGGTTAATCGAGAAATAATATAAAGGCTTTGAAAGATGTGTATCCTTAAAGAAACACCTTCAACGGGTAAGCTTTATTGAACGTAAAGACTCAAATAAGAAGAAAAAATAAAATTAACGAAGAGAGTGGCTTAGGTCTCCCTGGCAAATCCCGTTACGATAGTCTCATGAACACCAGGAGCAATCACTTAACTTGATTCAAAAATGAATGGCTTAAAACAATCCCGGCTTTTGAACCGAGGGTGGAAGAAGAAGAAGAAGAAGAAGAAGGTGGGGAGGAGGGGGTGGGTTAAAAAAGGGGCGAAGAAACCCGAGAACAATTAAAACTTTATTGCCAATGAGGAAGGAAGGAAGAGGAACGGCAGGATCGCTAAAGCCCCGTTATAAATACGACTGTCGCTCCCGTTGCCTAGCCTTAGTGTGCCGTAATCGACACCGAATCCTTCTAAGATAATGATCTCTGCGTGAGGGTCTTCTAGGGGAGGGAGGGACTGAGGAAAGGAAGAAACTCCGTTGTAAATTCTTCTTTTGGAATAAAACGACAACTTTAAGGCCTTAGTGGACCGCCAGAACAGGTTTAATTTACATCCACTATGGCGGAGAGGGACATAGGGATTTGCCGTCAGACTATGGAATTACAAGAGGACGGGAAAATATATATTATTTTTCTTTTTTTTCCTTCTTTACTTGTTGAAGTTAGACGAATCGAGACAAAAGGAAATTGTTTCCTTCGTCGAGAAAGAAAAAGAATAAAAACGAATAAAGAATGGTTTTATTTAAGTAAGATGAAACAGAATTCCTATTGGATTTGGGCCTTTGGCGCAGATTCGCCCTTCAAGCCAGAAAGCGGCAGAAAATTGCATAATTGTGTTTACAAATATATAGAGAGACAAAGAGAGAGCGAGAGAAAGAGGGAGATGTAACGAAAAAAAAAGATTAAAAAAGAAATAAAGTTTATTTAACGTAAACTCAGCATACCCCTTAGGATTCTGGATGAAATGAAACTCAACATAAAACTAACATAACTTTTCAACACAGACCTAAATAAAAATTTAATTCCCGAAAAGAAAGTTATAACCATGAGGGCAAACGAAGGGGAAAAATGCAAATTGTTAAATCTACTTCTCATCAGTACAGAGTTTCGTATTAATAATGAAATGTGATATATATTTGTCTAAAGCAGACTCCTTATTAAATTCATTCTTTTATAATTGTTAGTGTATAAATTTTATATTAATAAACATCAGTTTTTTTTTTCAAGTTTATGAATAGAAAATAAGTAAGTGTACATTCTCAATAAGTTGTGGGTTTAAAATGGATCTCCTTAAATACATGTATAAAAATTCTCTATTATTTTTATAGCATTATCAGTGTATAAGCTCTTATTTAAACACAGAAAATAAACAAAAACTTTAATTGAACAAATGATATAATTTAATTTGATATACACCACGATGGGGACAGTTTTGTCCCTCACCAAAACTTAACAAACAATCAATTATTAATATTTTTATTTTTTTATTTTATTTATTAATAGCACACCAAAGGTATATGGTACACGAAATTAAGAATCATATAAATTTATATTCAGCCTGGTTATCCAGGATATGCTTTTTCAATTTTTTGCAAAATGATAACAATGTTTTATCAATTAAAATTAGTACAATTAAAGATCTGAGATGACAATCTTTATCTTTTAAAACAGCATGTACACGTTTTGGCATGCTATCAATGGAATATTTTGCCATTGATCTTGAATTCTTGATTAAAGCTCATATTTGTCTCTCACCACTGAAGATGGCTAAAGTTCCTTTTGGCTTGATGGTTCCATGTTGTATTTTCCAAGCTCTCTGTTCTGTCCGGTGATTGTGGGGGTCAGTCCAGAACTCAATTTTGTTCGTTTCAAACCACTCCTTAATTATTTGCGCTGAATGGCGCGGAATCTATCATGTTGGAAAATATCATTTTAGTCGCAATGTGCAAAGATTTTGAGGATGATAGCATTTCGGTTGAATCCATGAGACAAAACTGTCCTAATCGTGGGGTGTGATAATAAAAATTGTAATACATGTTCTATTAAGTTTTCTGTTTATTCTTTTAGTTTAAATAAGAGCTTATACACTGACAATGTTATAAAAATAATGAAGACACTTGCTGTTATAGAAAATATTAAAAATACTTTCTATATTTTTAATCTACACTACATGATCAAAGGAATTGGGACACCCCTGTGAACACCTGGGGTGTTTCTACTGGACTGGACTGGGCCCGCTATTCAAGGTGGACGGAAACCTCAATGCACTTCCAGCGCTGTGGGAACACTCCGGTGACGGGCCTTCCTCTTCCAGCACGACAATGCGCCTTGCCACAAAGCAAGATCCATATCCGACTGGTTTGAAGAGATGGGGTTTGAAGAACTGGATTGGCCCGCCCAGAGTCCTGATCTCAACCCCTTCAAACATCTTTGGGACGAATTGGAACGACGTGTGAGATCCAGGATGGTTCGCCCTACATCTGTCCAGGAACTGACCACGAGATTCCTCGAGGAATGGAGGTCAATACCTGTGGACACATACCGTAAACATGTGGACAGTATGCCATGTAGGATTGAGGCAGTGATAGCAGCTCGGGGTGATCCTACACACTACTGATTGAAGCTTTTTGCGGCTTTACGGTAGAGCAACAGGTGTCCCAACTCCTTTGATCAAGTAGTGTATGTCTATTGGGACAGTTTTGACCGTCACTGTATATGAATTTTTGAAGATTTAAAAAAATAACCACATTTCAGATATATATAATATTATTTTTAGAACACTCAATCAAGTATGATGCTTGTTAATTTAGTTATAAGACTGTGTGAATCTCACACCTTACCATATATAAGAGTTTTCTTTAATAAATATAAATTTTAAACATTTTAAAATTAGTTCCAGTAACAACTAGACATCTTTCGGGCTTCTCATGGTGGTCAAACTGAACTTTTGATGATGTGAATAACCAAAATGTATATCAGATTATATCTTTCAGAATGGTGCGTTGATCAAGTTGTGTAGTTTGGGAAATATAGCCTTTCAAAGTTGGTATCTTCTTTTGTGGTAAACATATTAATAATAATTATAATAATAATCTTAGGGGCTATATGTTGATCACTTAATTTTATGTATCCTTTTTTTCACCTTAAAAGTGTGTCTTTTTTCTAATTGATCTTGTTCATTGGATATTTTATACATGTAACATGTATGGCGGTACATGTAACATGGCGATGATGTTTTTTCAATTGCAGGGATAATCAAAATTATGTCATCATGCTGAAGATGAATCGCAGGATGCTCAACCTGTTCGACATCGTGTTCAACACACAAAAACCAGCGAGCAATAGTATCCATTTAAAGCATGGACAAACATATCGCATTGAACAGATGATACCACAGTCCGTAATCTGTCCTTGAGGTCACTGATGTCACGAACTTTTCTGCTATAAACGTGCTCCTTCACCATACCTTCTTTTTTCTGTTTTTAATGCAAACAAGTTGAAAACCATCCTGTAAATTATATTGCAGGTGCCGACGAAAAAGACAGGCTCCGGCGTGGAAAAGTCCCCTGACCATAATAACTTGACCAATAACACAGGCCAACAAAAAGTAACTTTTTAAAATTTTTTTAACGTTAACAGCTGATTCTCATTTTTTTTCTTTTTTTGTGCTGAATCCGAATCTGACCTCAATTTTTTTTTTTATCACCCACAGATTTCTTGTTTTTCAATGAAATATTTTAAATTATGCAGAGTGTAGGGCCTGATAAATTTCCTTGTGGCCCAAAAATGTGGATACTTAACACTCCAGCCGCTTCTCTTCACACCCATTACTTTAAAATTACAGTCTCTATGTGCATAACTTGGAAACGTGACATGATAAAAAAATATTAAAGCAGATTCGGATTCAGCACACACGCAAGAAAAACACATAAGAATAGAAAAAATTCATTCAAAAAGTTGTTTTCATCGTTGGCCTGTGTAATCCAGCAATACAGAGAAAGCCGTAGCCCACGAGAAAGACAGGCCCTGGCGCGGAAAAGTCACATGATCATCTTAGTCCGACTAACAATGTAACCTTCACTGTTTCAAACAAACGAAAAATTGCTAATTGTTAAAATCCAAGATGGAAACAATGAAGATTACATTGTTACTCGGACTAAGATGATCAGGTGACTTTTCCGCGCCAGGGCAACGCCTCCTAAAGATAAGGCCTGAGCGCGAAAACGTCATACATTGTTACATCATCATCCGAAGATACGTTTAATCGCATTTCTATCAATAATAAGCCCTGAAATGCGATTAAACGTATCTTCGGATGATGATGTAACAATGTCTGACTTTTCGCGTTCAGGCCTTATCTTTAGGAGGCGTTGGCCAGGGCCTGTCTTTCACGTGGGCTACGAGAGAAAGGCTGCTCACGGAAAAATCATACATTGTTACATCATCTACGGTAGGGCGAAGCCGGCGAGATATAATCAAGCCGTGGCATTGATTTTGTGACATCATGCAAATAGATGGATTTTGTGACGTCTTGCAAAAATAAATTTAAGAACAAAACAAGGATATTTAAAATTTAAACTAAAATGATTTATTAAAAAAGTAAGTGATCCATGTTTGGCATTAATGCATTTTATTCTACTGTATTTACTTAGTTATCAGAAATATAAAGTTCATATTTAAAATACGTCACGAAAACCGATGGGATTTCAACAATGCCAAGTGACGTAGTGC
>JAHWFO010002284.1:3125536-3139141 GCA_023313115.1 Rhysida immarginata
ATTTTACTTTTGAATTAAGCATTATATAAGATTTAACAATTTAAGATCAGAATTCTCTCACACATTGTTAAAGCAATAAATGTAGATAATTCTTAAGCTATTTCCGATAAGCAATATTCTAACTAATTTCGAATTATTTCATATGATTTCCTAAGACGTAGAAAGAGAATATCCAAATAGCCGATTAAAAAGTTTTAGATTTGTATCTTTTGTCAAACCTTTCAAAAAAAAAAGAATGGAACATTTAATGAGCAAATAAACTGCAGTTTAATTAGCCTTCAACGTTGTTACTGCGCTCCGGAGATTTTCACGTTTGCTGAAATTTTTCTCTACTAAACTTCGCACAGTTTATTCCTGACATTGACAAGAGAGTTCCATCGATTTATTAGGCCTTGTCAGAGACTTTTAAGGATATCGTAGAAAAGTGCCATGAAATAAAATGAAAGAAGGAAGCTGAAAAGGTAATGACATTTTAAATACCGCGAAGAATCAATCAAATGCGAATTTAATTTTATTCGAATTGTCATAAAAGACGAAGTAAGTAATCAATTTCTTTTTGACGTTGACGTTCTTGTTAATGGAATCAACTTCTGTTTTTTAAACTTTTCTTCGACCTATCGAAACATAACGACTAAAATAAATTCAACGTTTATTAGATGTCTTTATATGTCTTTAGTTTATGTCGTTTATGTCTTTAGTTGTCTTTCTTGCACATGCCTCTCTTTTAGATTCTGAAGTGATATGAAATATGAATAGGAAATGTCTACGCTTCAACAATTCGCCTCGGTTATTTCGCTTTATTGGAGGGGAGGGGGCTCAGGCGTTGCCTTCAGATTTAATTAGTTCGCATTAGCTAAACAAAGCATTGCATTTAAGATCTCTAGCCCATTTCCAATAGGAATAGATTAACACGACCCCCTCGATGAGAACGTCGAACGGTTATCGTCACAAGTCACCTCAGATGAGAATTCCAATGAACAGTTTATAGTCATGCCACTAAGCTAATAGGCCTTAATGCATTAAGAGGGGTAAATGAAATTTGGGAGGCAAAGTTTAGCGGTGTAAGTGAATAAACAGATTAGATCGGTGATTCGATTATAGGAGTAATCCCTCTTTGGATAACAATAACAATTACTAAAAGGCTCCTCTTAACCAAAAGCGGAAATTCATTATGAAACGCTGACGAAGTCACAGAATTTGGCGCTGCAAAGCCTTTTGTAAAGTGGGGGAGCGATATCTAAAACCCTTTCTTAAATTGAGCGCCAAACTACTTATTCGCGGCTAAAACGTAATAAGAGCAAGGGATGCAAATGATTTGCAATGAGAAGTTTAAGTTACAATTAATTTTACAAACATTTCATAAATTGTTGACATCGTTCTCGAATGGAGATCAAAGCTACGCTATAGGGATTACTAGATAATTACTAAAAATGCTCTTCGATCGAAAAATAATTCTTATTGAAGCAATTTTTAGAACAAAACTTAAAAAAAAAAACAAACTAGAATAACACGTGAAAAAATTAAATTTATATATTTTTAGAATTTTGATATGGTGAACAAGAGCAATAATATTAAATAGCTACCAGACACCATATGTATACGAATTATATAAGCTTATTACGTAGAACTAGACACCATAACATTTTGTAGAAACTATATTATCTCAATTAACAGGCGCTCTTTAAAATATGTAATTAAGGAATAAACTTCTGGAAAGTCACTTGCTCCTGAAAAATCTGCAACTCCTTGATAAAGCACGATTCTATTCTACATTTAGATGATCTTTAAGAATTCGAATAGAATTTCAAAAATGCAAAATTTTTGAATACACACAGAGTCGTAAATTACATTGAAAATAACTATTAGATATAGATTGAAGATATCTATTTTTACATATAAATTATATATAATAGTTAAAATTATATTTATCTCGCATTATACTATCTAAATAATTCGATAATTATTTACAAACTTTAATAAAATAACCCTATTTATTAGCATAAATTTATTTTGATTGATTTCATTATAATGTTGATTGTTCAGTGGATTAAATGAAATTTTTGAAGAACCATAAAAACTAATTGAAAATTACTGTTTATTGCAATGCAATATTTGAAGCGTATTCAATAAGTTTCAGGCTGCAGGCTTGAACAAACAATTGGTTTTTAGTTTATTAGCGAATTTTAAGGGGGACATAAGTAAATACATGATATATGTGCATACGGTGAAGTTATTGTATACGTGTATATGCCGCTAGAGGGTGTAGGCGTCGCGCTTGGTGGTGTGGCGAAAAGCTACGCAAGGGAGCACACAATCGAATATCGCTGCAGAGGTTGATGTGAGTGTCGGAACTGTTTACATCATTATCACGGAAACATTACAGCGAAATGGGTGTCCCATTATTTGGAACCAGCACAAGAAGCCTTCCGCATGGCCATGTCATTGGACTTTTTGGAGCGATATCATGATAATGAGGATTTCTTGTCAAGAATTGTAACGGGTGACGAGAGCTGGTGACACCATTATAAACCTGAATCGTAGCGCCAAAGTCTGCAATGGAAACACCCAGAATCACTACCATCCAAAAAATCAAAGTCAATCCGCAGTAGTGGACACAGACGGGGAAATGCATGAGGGGGTTCGGAATTAGTTCAAACAACAACCCAAGATTTTCTATGAGAAGAGTATTTCGCGCCTGATGTCACAATGAGATAATTGATTGAACCAGTCCGGTCAATATTTTTGAAATAAATTCATTTTTTAGTCCCCATTGCATTCGATCTGCTACTTATTGAATACACCTCATATAAGCAATAATTTCATAAATCCTTCAATATTCCATTTCAATTCTCCTGTTTAAACGAACTTTTAGAATTGAAGTTTAAAAAGTTCAATGGTGTATTTAAAGAATAATTATCTAAAGACAATGTAATGCTACTAAACCAACCAAATTTAGTTAGCCAACTAAGAGTGGTGGCTATGTTTTCGTCCGCCCCAATTTGTAAAATTTTTCTTCACTGAAATTTTGCAAAAATAATTTTCATCTGTACCTTTGTATTTAGGTGACCAGTTTTGAGTAGCAAACTCCTCCGAAACGACAAAAAGCAGAATCAAATGAAATTAATACATACGTAGAGGCAGTGACGTAGCAAAACTGTAACGGACCTTAGTAATGGTTCGAACTTTGACAGCCGGGCCCATCCCAAATGTACTCCTAACAGTCCCGGGCCCTGATTCGACTGAACAAATTGGAACTATGGTAGCTACGCCCCTCTAACTCCCCTCCCCCGTAATTTCGACCCCAGTGGGTCAATAAAAACCAAACTAAATAATGAAGGTACTCATGCCTAATTTTCAAACTTCTACCTCAAAAATTGCAGAAATTATGAAGGGGACGGACGGACAGACGGATATTGTGAAATGGTTTGGTTTATTTGGTATTAACGTCCTTTTCAACTGCCATGGTCATTTCAGGACGGCGTTATAGGGGCCGCAAAATTTGCCTTGCGAGGGTTCTTTAACGTGCAGCTGGCAAACGACTACACGGGACCAACGGCTTTACTTTCCTTCCGAAGGAAATGCGTGACCTCAGGATTTTCCGTCTGAAAAAATCCTCGTTGTCCTCGGCCGGGGTCGAACCCGCGTCCTTGGGCTCAGAGGCGATCACGCAACCACTGAGCCACGGAGGCCGATGCATTGCGAAGTCAATAAGTAGCTCCATTCTTCCGCTACTTAATAATAATTTACATTCCTTACTTGGCGATGCAATGTTATGTTCTTAAGTAAACACTGCCAAAAAAATATTCGTTATTATATTAATTCTATGAATTTTATGAAAATATAAAATTTAGCAAAAGAGCAAGTTTTAATTATCATTTATGTATGTTTGAAGAATATTTGTTAAAATTAAATAAATCTTAATTTTATTGTTTCTCCTTTTCTTATTCGTTTGTTGTACGTGCTGATAGATGAGTCCTTCACCTGGATCCCATGTGTCACCGATTCAGGCAATTGACGCACTAAAGCACAAGAGAAGTGTCAACTATAATATTTTTTATCTAACCAGGAATTCCTTTTCATTTCTTGGAGAAGCTTCCAATTTAATTTCACGTCAAAATAAGATCCTTCTTGACTTCGTCGTGGAACTAATTTATAAAGTGAACGCGATTACGGCATCGTTACCCCCGGGAAAAGAAGGGGACGGTTGGGGAAAACGGTCTCGCGTTTAACGCTTCACTTGGGCGCAGAACAAGAGCACGCGAAGGAAAACAGAGCAGAAAAATCCCCTACAAATGCCACCATCGATGTCCTTTGTTAAACAGATATCGCACATATCGACAGAAACTTAGAAGCCTTCTTTTTTATTTTTTATCTCGCTGGTGTAACTTTCTTGCAGGGAATTTCGATAAATCACTTAGCGATATTATTTCTTAGAATTCAAATTCGGAATTTTAATAATTTTAAATATTTACTAATGCAGGTTTCCCTTATCAACACGATCAATTAATCCCTAAACGTCACGCGATAATCAAAACCGTATTAAATCAATTGTAAAAATTATAATTGATCCACTGATGACTGATCTCAATTACTATAGTCTATGTAACCTATAACGTACATAATATGAAAATCTTATAAAAAATAGTAATAACTAATAGATAATCCATAAAAATTTATTTTATTTTGGATATAGCATATCTATTTATCAAATCATATCTGAAAAAAAATTCCTCCTGTAATATGAAAGATTCTAGATAGAAGTAAAAAATTCCTCCCGTTTTATTCTTCTCCAATGAATTGAAGAAAGATTTAACAAGGGACATAGGAATCTTTTCGCTTTTTTTTTTCTTTCAATAACGATTCTAGATAGAAGTAATCTGATTCTCTATACAGCGACAAACATTCTCTATACATTTACATCTTTTAATTATGTCAAGTGAAATGTCTAAATTAATCACGGGTTTAGGAATCGTGTTAATCAAAATTTGTATAGTGTATTTTTCAGAACACGATTCATAATTAATTTTCCTTGTCAATGACAATATATCAGCAAACAATCGCTCGACTCCTGCCATCAAAGCACAATGAACTGAAAGCTAGCACTTTCTCCTAATTTGGATGACTGAGAAAACGTCTGTGTAATGATCATGACTCTTCCAAGGATATGATATAAGCAACAAGAGCCCACAGACTCATACGTAGGGTTCGTGTAAATAATTATGTGTAGAAATAATAGTTTCAAGTGGTTATTAGAGAAATAGTAGTTTGAATGAGGCCCTTATTAATAACAACCGAGAATCATTTCAATGATTAATATTAACACGATTTTCTAATTTTAAATACAGGGTTAGCAAGAAATAAGTTTCCCACTTCAGAGGGCTGTAGAATACGCTCTATTGATCCAAATGAGATATAATTAAAGATAATTCAAATGATGCGCTTGACATTTATTAAATAAAAAAATTTAGTACAAATATTCACCAATAGATGGCGCTCTAACAGGACAACGGTACTGTCATATGCAGAGGGATTTTGCAATCCCATAACTGCAACAGTGTGGAAGCCTCAGGACATCATTTTCTTGCAGGATGGCGCACCTCCTCGCATTGATCGTCGTGTAAAGCATTTCACAGATGCAAGGGTGTTAGCCGTCATTTTCCAATGGCATGGCCTCCTCGTTCGCCGAATATCACCCCCTGCGACTTTTGGTTGTGGGGTCTCCTGAATGACAAAATCACCGTCAAAGGCCAACATCTGTGGCAGTTCTGAAGGACAGCATTCGGCGCCATGTTCTTGATATTCTGACAGACTCACTCTGGTCAACTGTGGAAAATATGGCTCTGCGGTTAGCCCACATTGTTGAACACAAAGTGGGACATATTGAGCAGCTGTAATGCCACTTTATTATGTTATTTCACATTGTAAAGCATATGAAATGAGTTTGTGTATTACAGCGCCATCTATCGGAGGATTTTTGCACTAAAATTTTTTATTTGATAAATGTCAAGCACATTATTTGAATTATCTGTAGTTCAAATTTTACCTCATTTAGACCAATAGAACGCATTCTACAGCCCTCTCAAGTCAATGGAAAACTCATTTCTTATCCATTTGTCTACTTAGATACACGAGACTATTTTCATAATCTGGCTCCACAGTTTAGCTGAAAAATGATCTCGATTCATTTCCCAAATGTTGACTTTATCTGCTAAAAATTATAAATATTCGAGAAAGACTTTTAAAATAAAAATATTCTGCCTTAGAACGCAAGTATCTATATATAAATATGGCAACACATTTTTTGTTATGCACTTTTACCTGTGTTAACGTGGATGAATACGCATGAAACTTATATGATTGGAAAGTTCCTGTGCTCTAGATGTGCACAATATATTTTGTTTGCATATTTGTTCACGTTAACACAGGTAAAAAGCGTTTCAAAAAAGGTAGCATTAAGGAATAGGTTGTGCACCAAATTTGTCAACGCATGTAGCATTGCCTTTTTTATTGTTTTTTTTAAATAATAAATATCAGATTAACTCAAATCATTGTTGACGTTCATTTGAAAGAATTTAATTGTTGTGTTGTTGATGTTCATTTGAAAGCATTAGAAAACCGTATAACAAATACTCTGCAGCTTTTGAAGTCAACGAATTGATTTCAGAACTTGAAGGTCCCCAAGTATAATAGGTCTATAGTACCTTTAATGTACCTATACATTATTCCACAGAAACAACTGCTTAAAAATTGTTATTAACCAACTATTCAAAATGTTTCTATAATTAGTAGATAAGCATTTTATGTATTTTTCGTCGTTTTCTAAGCTATTTTAAGGTTTTTTTCATACACTTTGAAAGTAATATTTTTAGTTAAAAGTAAAATAAATACTAATTTTGAAGTTTTTGATTGTTATTTATTTTTTTAAATTTTGTTAACACTCTTTCTTTAGTAACAAAAAAGTTATGGATTTTTGGTCCGAAACAGACCGTAGTTTTCCACAGTGGGACGGGGGGAGAGACGCAGAGATAGGGCGGGACAATATAGCTTAAATATAAATATTATATTTAGATAATAATTCGATAGATATATTAAAAGATACCTTTAGATTGCTTTAAATATTATTACGAGAAATTTTCAAAGTTATTGCGGTGAAATGAATCGGGAGTGTCAGAAATGTCATACAAAGCATTTTGGATATTTATTGTGTTATCTATTTCACATACATTTTTTTTCCTTAGAAATGTGATCGAATTTCGATCATTGGGGGATCCTAGTAATTAGATAAATACCGTTTATCTATTCCTTTCAAACCAAGCGGAGTTCACAACCTGCACAATTGCATTATTAAGATTTCCCTTCGTTCTGAAAATATTTTCCAAATATGAAAGGAAAATGTTTCTACATTATTAACATGTTAATCATTTAGAAGACGACGTAAAAAGGAAAGTAACGATAAAAATTGAAAAGCACTTCCGATGAAAAACGCAAAACGACCAAATTTCATATTTAAGGGAATAAAAAATTCAAATTTTTATTTATCCAACATGTTAGAATGCCTCACAAAAATTAGCTGAATACTGTACAACTTATAAATGAGTCTGTTTCCAAAAAATACTATAAATTAAATTGAACGTGTTAAAAAAGACAAACACGTTCTAAAAAGAGAGTCTTATAAGCTCCATTTTAATGAAGTATTTAATAATTCAAGGAAACTGACTAAAATATTACGAAGTAGATAATGACTTTTCTCATCACGGTAGAAAGTGTTACATCAAGAAGAAGTACTTCTACAGGATACTGCTAAAATGTTAACTAAAAAAATTACGGTAAATGCTATCAAAATTTTATTACTTAACATAATTGTGCGTGGAAGGCGTGGAAGGCGTGGAAGGCGTGGAAATGAGATATGATACGCGATACACATTTATAGTCGATTTCTTAAGTTTTGCAGCACCAGGCAAGTTGTTGCAATTTCTTGGCCTATAGCAGCCATTGCTTCATTAATAGTTCTTCTGGCTCGATATTTAGACCTCAGCTATCAGATAGCCTCAGAGAACAAGAGGAACACTTTGAAGAATATCCTGACAACATGCCTTGCGGTTTTTCCAGTCACGTTCATTAAGTTCCTGAACAACCATCATTTTGTGCGGATGGAACTTAAGATCAGTGTGTGAATTTCTCCTGACAAATCGATCAGCAACACCAAAGCTGATAGGTAAACACGAATTGAACGTTTAGGAAATTGCAAAATGACTCTTCTACACTTTGAATATTTTCGAAAGCTACGAGATCTTCCAGATGGTTTTCTTTGTAACGCCAAACCTAATCAGCAATAGGAAAAACAGCATTTTGGCCTAGCTCGAAGTGGGTACAAAAAGCTCTCTTTGACGCAATTCGTTGCTTTTGATAATAAGAAAGATACAGTGCACATCTATCCGAGCGGAATTTTGATATAGCGCATTTTCACAAGAATCAAAATATTAAAGGATCAAAGTGAAACGATGCCTCTATGACAAAAGGTCAAATTTTGTAAGAGGTGTAATCAATCACCATTAGAACGATTACACTTCTTTATATTCTTATTAGCATTGAAGCAAACAACAATGTCATCTTCAGGGTTTTCTCCATGTCTGAAATACACTCTATTCTTAAAATTTTTTAGCTTGTAGGATTGTAAAGTCTCTCCATCACGCCCCAGTCATTACATTCTGTAGAGAGCAAGTCCAGGAAAAACAGGGTAGACAAGGATCCCTATGTCCTTGAACGCTTATGAAATGCAATTTGGAGAGTTTTATCCTGATTGTTGGGGATGTCAGTTGTTGTCATATTTAGTATGCGAAAACAGTGGTAAACGCTGTATTCTGATTCACATGCTTTATTACAAGCTGCAAATTATAGCAAACAAATTTTACGGATCTTAGTCTGCGTTTTCTCTCGGCAATATACCCGACAGAGGGGTTTGAGATGCCATGGAAAAGCGTTTGTAACCAGCCTTCATAATATAAAAATAAAATTCCCAGATCACGGCATGTTATTTTTCATTTTCTATTTACCAGCCTTCAAGCAGAAGAACTGGTGTAGCATGTGGTTCGGGCATGCAGATTCCCTCAAAAAAGATATTGGCAGACCACCCTTTTGCTTCACAGTCGACAAGAATACAAGAGTGCCTATTACTAATGGTGGTCACACTTCTCACTGAACTTTGGCTATTTGTTATAAATGTTACACTTCCGAATAAAATGTAAAAGCTTGGCAAAATGTACAAGCACTGCTTCATTGTGTAATAATTTCCATTTAAAACGAAAGATGAAGATATAGTCACTTTGCATATATAAAAATTTACAACTCGAACTCTTCATCAAGGTAAAAAACTTCCACTCCTGAGAGCCTAAATTTGGAAGCCAGTGATGTCACAGTGTTCAAGGGATGCGAAGTATCTTCGAAGTCGTAACTTGCAGGGCAGTAATACTTGTAATAGTCAATCGGAGACGAGATCGCCGTAGGAAGTGATATCATGATCCTCAAGGAAAAAGGAGAACAGCGAGTGGTGTTAATTTTCACTTTTCAAGGATATTTTTCTTATAATTAGATTTAGACAAAATCTAAACAACTTGATTAATTCATACGCATTGATAACAAAAATAATGACAAAAAACACAATTTCTTCTTAAATATTGTTACATGGAACAATAGAGGAAAGGGTGGCACTTCAGAAATGTCAGATATTTTAGATATTCCGAATCAGTGAATGGATCCATATCGAATATATAGATTATTCTTTTAAAACATTTTGAATGCTTAATCTTATGCCAAATTAGATATAACTTGCAGAAAACTTGAAGGCTTGGGCATAAGCAAACCCTAGTATAAAAATTTTAAAGCTAATTAAAAAGGCTAGAATTGCATTTGAAATCCTTAGAAATGAATAATATCTAAATAGTAGGTAGCATGCAGCCCGTGAAGTCTCCTTTACAATGTATTAAAGTATAATTGTTTCAAATTTTTAAAAGCCCAGTGAATCTGATAAGAATCCCGAAAGTGTTACAATGAAGGAATGCTTTGAAAGGTTTATGAGACATTAAAATCTGAGAACAAAGAGAAAGGAAACCATTATTCGTAGCAAGTCCCATTTCATATCGTATGATATTTCTTTATATCATATCTTTAATGAGGGTGCTGTTTAAGACAAATTGAAAGCCATTAAGAAAAGCAAATAAAAATGCAAACAAGAAACCCAGTTACTTCAAACTTACAAATCTAAATTTCAGTTAGGCATTTCAGAATTCAGCAAATGTTTTTGGCGTGTCCTCTCACTCGCTCTCTTTTTCTTTCTTTTTTTTACGACTGTTAAAATAATCCTTTTAATTGTCTGGGTTGCTTTTCTTTTTGCCCAGTGACGGGAATTATTACTGCAATATTAAATACACAGCATTCCGTTTGGCCGTTTCGTGCAAATTGCCGCTAAACTCCAAGCATCGTATCTCGAAAACCGACTCTCTTTCTCTCTCTTTTCATTCTCCCCAAAAGCTACTTTTGACAGTGACGTCAAGCCCCGTGCCGGGCACTCTTACTCTTCTGCTCTCCTCGTTTCTCTTTTGAGTTGCATTTCTGCGCAGACGCGGGCGAACGAAGGGCAACCGGGGTTATCTACACTGGTTAACGATGTTATCACTCTTGACAATAATATTCGCCTTGCAGCGTTTAAAAATTCGTTTACCTACGTTATGAGTCTCTTGGGCGATAACCGACTTTTGTAGTTAAACGAATGCCTCCTTCAAGAAACTTTTGCCTTTCTCTCTCTTTCTCAAACGGCCCAGCACTTATTGTTCGGTTGATGGGTGTTAGAGCGACCGGCGCCTCTCTCCTTGTTGAACGATCGAAAGACGCTGCTGCCGACTGCGCAAGCACAAACACCACGCCCGCTTTAGTCAGAGTCAGCATAAATGCGATGCATGGGCTAATTCGCGAATAAAAAGCATCCACCTTGCCTATACAGGAACTCCAAGAGGCCTGAATTAGCGGAAGGTTCAGCCATAGACAACCACAGAAGAGGGTAAAAGCGCACTGCCGCGACAACGCACGTTGAAGAGCCCGTGTCCGTAGATAGAGAAAGATGAGGACGGCTTATCTCGGACCAATCTTCGTGTAGCGAGAGAAAGTGTAAATTGTGAGGAGGCCATTAGAAAAGGAGGCCAGACCTCTATTGTTTCAGATCCTAAGGAGGAAGAATGTTGCTTAGCAACGGGATGGGACTCGCTCGACTCCCATCAACGCCTATGGGCGCCTTTTCCAGAGCTAACTTGATGTCTGTTGCTGCCTATAAAAATGGATCGTTTTGGCTGGAAACGACGGTTTTGAATAATACAGCAAAAAGAAAAAAGGTTTGTTGGCTCTATGCAGAGAGAGAGAGAGAGAGAGAGAAAGAGCTACGTATAAATTGCAGCTAGCCAAATTCTCTGCGAGAGGAATAAATAATAAATAAAAGATGCGGTTTATTTTTATATCATTTCCTGAATTTAAATATAGTAGTGTACGATATTTATTATTCTTATATAAATACACGGAACCACTAGAATAAATAGCCTGGAATTCTGTTTTATCTAATATTTAAACCATTTTTAAGCTATCCAGAATTGACCTCGCTTGGAAATGTTCTTTTACATTCCTACTTACGATAATTTTTGCTTTTAAGCGACAGCAATGTAGTTTTCGGGATCCAAAGGTTTCTTATATTCCACTTCAGAGTTGCAATTTGTACATGAATAATATATATTCGTATCGCCAATTTTTCTATCTTCTTGACCGTTGAAATGAAGTCAATTTGGCAAATTTTAAAAAGATTGGGGTTATTAATGATTATATTTCTAAAGATTTTAGCTCACAGAAAATTAACTAAGTTTACTTGTTAATCCGATTATAGAATAATTAACGATAACTAATTATATCCATAGATTAAATAATTATCTTATAATTAATATTAAAAAATTAAAATTGAAAACGATTATCTTATCTCATCTGAGATAGCTCTCTTAAGGCGTTTCAAAATAAGTTTAACCCTCACCTTATTTCTGAGTTTCCTAATCAGGACTGAAAAGCGAGAGACTGAGGTGTATGCGTGTGTGTTTGGTTCTTTGGCAATCGATACTCAAGCCATTCTATTATCCGAAAGACGGAAATGATGTTTGGCATCGGATCATACCATTAACGTGACGCTTACCCTCTAATATAAAGAGATTATTCCCTGGATTTCTAAGCCTTTTCTTTTTTTTTTTTTAAATATTATTGTCATTTTTAGTTTCATTAAGAGATAATTTTATTATTAGACTTTAACTAGGATTTCACTCTAGGATACAATCATTTACAGTATTTTTATGAGCTCAGATCTCAGGTTACAAACTTTATTTGAATCATATTAAAATTGGCAGATTACTCTTTTATTTTATTGAGAATTTTAAAAAATTTCTTACTGAACGCTAGATCAATTACAAAAAATGTTGTAAATGACATTTTATATATTCCAAGTGTTTCAAAGCACCCCAAACAGACATTTTTTGAAAGATACTGATACTAGATGATATAAGTGGTATAATGCCAAAAATGTGGATCAAACAAAATAAGACTGAAGCCACGATTCCACGGATTTTGCTTGATTTTTAATTTTCACATTTTGTTTGATTTTAGATGTTTAAAAAAAGAATTTTATGGACAAAACCTATGATAAAAAATTCATTTTTAGTACTTGACAATGAAAATGAGAAAATACACGGTTCGACAATTAATAAACGAGAGTGACGCTACTTAGAACGTATTCAAACATGTCCGACTACGACGATGTGTGTTTTCGATCTATAAACTATCCTTGTTGCCATGTGTACACGTTGCAACAATAAAGGTGCGCGCACCTATATATTCTCGTGCTTTAACCGCACGCAGTCATTAGTTGACCTTCCAATATTTAACATGGAACAAAGGGCAAACATTAGGTTCTGTTTTAAACTTAGAAACACCGCTACAGAAATTTGTAAGTTGATAAAGCATGTGTATGGTGATGATGCACTATCTCGTGCATGTGGTTTTGAATGGTTCGTAGATTTCGTGATGCCGGGAAGAGTGAAAGAAGACGAACACATGGAACGTCCGAAAACTGTTCGAATACAGGAAACGAACGAGAAAGTGAAAGAACTTTTGTTAAGTGAACGGCGAATGAACCTGAAAAGGATGGTTTGGTTTGGTTTGATTGGTATTAACGTCCTTTTCAACTGCCATGGTCATTTCAGGACGGCGTTATAGGGGCCGCAAATTTTGCCCCGCAAGGGTTCTTTAACGTGCAGCCGGCAAACGATTACACGGGACCAACGGCTTTACTTCCCTTCCGAAGGAAGTGCATGATCTCAGGATTTTCCCCCTGAAAAAATCCTCGTCGTCCGCGGCCGGGGTCGAACCCGCGTCCTCGGGCATCAGAGGCGATCACGCAACCACTGAGCCACCGAGGCCGATGAAAAGGATGGAAGAAGTAAATAATAATAATTATTAATTGGAGATGCGTCTCCAAGCATAGGTAATGATTTTTCAATTGAAAAATGGAAGGAAAAATTCTGCGACCCG
>JAHWFO010002284.1:3144141-3213818 GCA_023313115.1 Rhysida immarginata
TGACACGTGAACTTAAAGCCATCCCTAAGGAGCTTCCAGGACTTATAAACCCGATCCCAAAAGTGTATTGACTTCCAAGGTGATTATTTCGAAGGACAATAAAGTAAATGTGGCTCTATCTGTTTTACATTTTGGTGTGTGAACTCATTCACCGAACTTAATTGTTAGAGGTTGTAGAAACAGTTGAAAGACTGCAATTATTAAACTCGATGCAAGTTTTTTTTGCACTTTTTTTTTACAATTTTGTATTTTCTTACATTACTAGCTATAAACTAGGACTGTGAACTGGTTTGCCATGCAGCGGTTTCTTATGTGTTATAGATCCTTTCTTTAAAAAAATTCAGTTGGGAAATTTTGTTTTATATAACTTCCCTCAAATATTGCTATCCATCCATGCTTATTAAGATCATTCTAATTTCTTTTGTTTGCCTGTTAATACCTAACCTAAGTCCTTACTTCATTTGGGTTTTTCGATAAAATGTGATCGAAGTGTTTATACCCTGTCTCATTTAACTATGCACCTCGTCAAAATAAATGCACGTGGTTTTCACCGGTTGTCTTTGGCTGAAGGCCATTGAATACCCTGATTAGCACTCTTTCCTTCCGATGATATAATCCTTAGATTGAATGCTACTAAAAATGTTTCTAAAATAAACAGGAAGGAAAAACTGTATACGAAAAGGCTGATAAAATGTAAACCCATTTTTGAGACTTCCTGGCGTCTTGTTAAATAAAAAAGTGAACTTTTTAGGTTATTGTGCATGCATAATAGTGAAGAGCCACTGTAACTTCAGATACTTCACTCGATCAACGTCGAAAAGCAGCCACGCAACAGCCAATCATCATTGCTTGCCGCGCAACAATTCAAAGGGCGAGTGATAGTTTGTTCTCACGGGGTGCATAGTTAAATGAGAAAGAGTATAGTAAATTTAGTCATGCTTCAGATATTTTTCTTAGCCTAAAAATTGGAAAATGAATATAACCTATTTCACTTAGACCAGTTGTTTCCCAGTGCTTAGATTCTTGAATAGTGAGACTATGGAAAAATTAGCAGACTAATCACCAGGAAAGAAAGTTTTTGTTGATTGCTTATTATGTACTATGTCAATAAAAAGTGTTTATAGAAAAATCGGGGCTTTTTTTTAGTGCTTCTTTAAATCTAACAAATTGCACATTTCTCTGGTTAAAACACATGTGAATATCTAATTCCATTAGAAATTATAAATATATATAAATATAATTAGTTTCTTCGCTAACTACTGCTTTAAATTCTTTATATTGAGAATATGCTAAATAAAAGATATTATAATAAAGGAAATGTCTTTGAAAAAACTTTTCTCCTGAACTATAATAAAATCAATCGCATAAATGATGAAGGGTCATTAAATTATATTTTTATCAAGAATTATATTTAAATTATTAAAAATTTAAACAGCATACAAAATTTCTGGTAATCGCATTGAAACAACAGAAATTTAAAGACACCACTAGAAACTGATTTAAATATCATGTATCCTAACAATAAGTGCTTTTATTCTATTAGAGGTACTTAATATGCAATCATTTTGATAGGGAGAGGACCTTCAATTTTGATTCCTTTCGTTTGGGCGAAGAAGCGCCTTTGCCTTTTAAGTCGCCTGAGCCAAGAAGGAAGACGCGAGCACCGCCGCCGCCACTTTGGAAATGCGTTGCCAATGAAGACTGAAACACTTTTTCGTTTGCTCCGCTCATTTGCATAGCATTTGCATGTCATTATGTCATTCCTTCGTTTGTTTATCAGAGCATAAAGACGAAGTCGATGTCGAGCACAACTTGGCTAATGATAAGGAATTTCAAAGGATAAAATTGAATAAAAAAAATTGAATTGAACATTGTGTTTGATGTTAAGCCAATATAAATAAAGGCACTGGAAGTAGAGTTCTTTTTAAAGAAGCAAAAATTTATAATATAATTTTTTGAAAACAAATTACCTTAATTATGTACTAAATTTATCAATTTACTTTTTTGAAATTTTAAATTCATGATTATACTTTAACATTGAACGAATAGCGGTTCGTTAAGCATGAAAGAGCAGTTTCTATATACTCATTCCATGTATATGTGGATATGCCGATATGTATTTCCGTATCTTCAATATATAAATGCTTTAATACCATAAATGTCTCATGAATTTTTCATTTTTTTTAAAACCATATTTAATGTTGATGTAATACTCGGAATTTAATGCTCAAAGCGCTCAGACTCTAGTCAAGATTTCTTAATGGTCTCGAGTTTCCATCTTCCATAATATCCGTTTTAAATTTCTTCTCCCTCTTGGTTTCTCTCGTTGGCTTTGGAACGGCTGTCGAATACTTTAAGGGTGAGGATAATATATTATTCAGGCGGTTCTCGTAAGCTTAGCTGCTCGCCCTCTAATTACATAAACCTCAGGAAAACCAAATTGCATAGGGCCTCGTTATGAAAATAGTCCTCTGATTGCAGAGCAAGTGGATTTTGCTCATCATCAACTTCGCCATTGATCCTTTTTATCAGAACAGATCGAAGAAGGTCGTGCCCAACAAGGATAATAGGAGGCAGAAAAAGAAAAATAAGAAACGAAGGTAATGTAATATTAGGAGTGAATTAACGAGAGGAGATTTAAGACGAACTAAATTGTCATAAAATTTGAGCGACTCAAATGAAGCGAGTGTTAATTTAAAAAACTCGAATAGGCTGTTGTAATAGGGGGTTAACGTTTAAAGGAAATGTTCGCAGAAGAGAGAATAAAAATTAAAAAAAATTAAACGGGAACATTATTTTAATTATTTCATACAGAATCATATATATAAAGAAAGCACTTCGCAAAAGTGAATGGGCAAGGGGGGAAAGAAATTTCTGTAACCATTAACAATTTTACATATTTATCTCTGAAAACAATCTGAAAGAGAACGGTGCGGAATAGTTTTCTTTTATGGATCGTAAAAAAAACGGGAAAGAGAGCGAAAAAAAAAGTGAAAATTCCAGAACGAATTGTAATCTTCGTAGTCATTTGAATCTTTTTTTTTTATTTTTATTTTTTTACTTTTCTCGCTCGTTTTCTCTATTTTTCCATTTATTGTAATTAAAACATCTTCCCTTCTTTCCTGCTTCAGAAGAACAGAAACATCTCAGCTTCGTAAGAAAGCCATGCTTGGAATTCAAAAATATTGCGCAACTGACGGCAAGTGGACGACTGGTCAGGGGGAAGTGGAGGTTGATTGCGCCGCGGCGAATGGCCTTACTAGGACGGCGAAGAGAGAAGAGAGAGCGGAATTGCTTTTATTCCCCTTCCCCCCTCCAGCTACCCAAAACCCTCGCCTATTCCATCTTCTTTCAGCTTCTCTACATCTACTTCCCTTTCTACATCCGAATGCTAGCATTCCTGAGAACCTACACTTGATCATGTTAAAGGGATGGCTTTCATTCTTAGAATGTCTTACTTCGAACCGTCTTGAATATTTGGAGTTGCTCTGCGAAGGTAGGTTCTCTATATAAAAATCCACACAAATATAAGAAAAAGATTAAAAAAGAAGGGGAAAAAACACTAGAAAGTCGAAATAAAATTTATTTTCTCCGAGGAGTGATTGTCATATTTGAGGTCGTTGTGGGAGGAATTGCCTTGTCATGCGGAAACCCAGTGAAGAATTTTCACTCTCCCAATCCAATAAGCCCGATGACGTTTTTATGCTCGATGATGATCGTATGGCTTGAGTTAATGTCAGCAGCAGAAGGAAAAAAAATAAAATGCGTGCAATGAAATCGTTGCAATTTTCAAAATAAAATTGCATTTCTAAACAAGTTCTCTTGCTGAAGAATCTCTCCGATGTGAGATCAATATCGATTCAAATGCAATCAAGTGGCAGTGCTCAAGGGGTATATACAGAAAAATAATCTATAATGTTTTCGTGCTACTTTCATTAATAGTGAGATCTTATTCACGACGTTTTAACTATTTTAACTATCGAAATCCATTCCTGAACAGCTATACTAGAAATACGAATATTAAATGTACAGTAGCGCTCAGAAAATATGGCACAATTAGAATTTTGTGTGAGTATGCGAATTAGATACGTTATTTTGAAGGTAGGTGGAGGGAACTGAAACACTTTATAATGTCTGAAACTTAACGAGATACCACCTGAAACATGCTCTTTGTTGTTTTGGTTGTGTTCAAAAATTAAGGTGCATTTCTTTAAAACTAAGATTTTTTTTCATTATCAGAAAACACATTAAATTGTCTATTATACACTCACTCTATTTTTGTAAGTAAAAGTGAAATCAAAGGATACATCTTGACTTGAAGATCCAAAAGGTAATTGAAAAAGCTACTGGAATTGCATCTGATTACGGTGGTCTAATAAATACATTAGAAATTTTGTTCAACGAATGAGAGCAAGAGGAGATCTCCAACAAAAGCCTGGATCAGGAATACCACCAGAAGTACCACGAAAAAGGAAGACAGGCTGCTTTGTCGGTTATCAAAAGCACAGTCTATGATGACAACAGTGAATTTGAATCATCGTGAAATGCAAGATGAGTTAAAATTATTATTTCTACAACAAAACGGAGTAGCAGAAGCAAAATTAAATGGTAAATATCCGGCAAAGAAACCCTCTCTCAAACAAAAAAAACTTAGATGGCGCGACTTGCCATTGCAGAAAAATTGCAAGCACTGGACTAAAATCATATGGAGCGATGAATCCAAGTTTCTGGTGAATGGAAGCGATACAATAGTCTTAACAGTAAAGCATTTCAATCCAAAGTATCCAGTCTTAACAGTAAAGCATGGAGGAATGTCTTTGAATGTGTGGGTTTGCTTCAATGGTAGTAGGGTGGGTTCACTTGTGCGTATTTCTTGTACTGTGGACAAGTACATGTCCAGAAATATTCGACAGCACAACATGTATTCCCTTGAGAAAGTTTGCATGCCCTGAGGCTAGATTCTCCTATAAAACATCAATTTTAAGCACTCATTTAATCCGTTAAATAATATATGGGTTCAATAAAAGGTTAGAGTTCTCGACTGGCAATCGCAATCTTCAACCCCATTGAACATCTTTGCTACAAAGTAAAAAAGGCATCAAGCTTGGTTGAAATATCTCAGATGCTTCAGGAAGAGTGGGTTAAGATTCTATAAGTCGATTATATAAGATACAAAATTAGTCGATTATATGCACATGAAATGTCCAGCTGTGAGGAAGATTAATGGTTATTCCACTATGTTTGATATGATTTCTGACTTTTTTGATTATCAACAGTTTGATAAGTATTAAAAACTAAACCGCGCCTTATTTTTTTAACACACACAAAACACCATTTTATTTTTTCGTTTATAGAGCTATATTCCCATGTAATTTAACACTTCTTAAACAAACACGCAAGTCTGATTGTTTTATTTAAAATTCAGGTCAAAAAATCAAGTGTGCCTTATTATCTGACGCGCTACTGTAAATTGCAGTAAGTAGAAGTGAATTATCAAACATCAGCTCGATTGGAATATCAAGACATGCTTAAACAAATTTGGCTCATGTCTTATTCATTCAACGACAATAGTTGCAAACGGATTAAGGGTGTAATCAAGTTTCATACATAACCTAATGCTTGCCCAAAAAGCAGAACATTGAAACGTTACAAAATTTCTCAAATGTAAAAAAACTACCATCACCAATAAATACCACCATCGATAATTCGCAAGCGTAATTTCAAATTTGTGTTTCTGTTTTTTTTCGATGTTTGTTTTTTGCATTTATTATTATAACTCGTTCACATTTGGCTTCAATCATGTTCTAAAATTGAAAGGAAGTGTCTTTTGTGATGCATCATAAGAGATAAAGTTGAACTCTCGAAAAAACTGAACTGGAGATGGTTAGCTGTTGGATATGTGCTGATCTAAAGTTGACGGATTGGTAATGATCGTCTGCATAAGAAAGAAAATAGTTTTCCATCTTTAAATACAGTCCTTATACATCTAAATATTGTACTTTAAATTTTGGAAAGATAAATGCTTCTAATAAAGGCAAGCTATCTATCTTAAACGCGTTCTTGTAAATATATTTATTTATTTATTTATTATTATTTAGTAAAGTTATTCTTTGATTCGTTAGATTTTTGGGCGTGTCAACATCTAGGTCCAGACTAAATATACATTCCTGAAACAATTCCACATAATTATACATTTCGTATGGCTGTAAACAAACACAGACATCCAAACCCACAGTGGCAATCGAACCTGCAACCTGACAGATTCAAGAACTGGAAAGCCTTCGCCCCAGTATTCTTGGCCACTGAGCCGGCTGTGTTTACTTGAAGTGTTCACGTCTACTTCTACGCTTGAGGTAAATTTTCCAAAAATAAACTTCTCCAGGGATGATTTTTATGCCAAACAAAGAGACAGCATTTGTTCCTAAGCAGCAGCAGATGTAAAAAAAAAATTCCAACTGACAAAAGAGGTACCTTCAGACAAATGGGGATTTGAGCGAACACGTGTCACGTTGTTAACAGATTTATGTACTGACAACAGGAAGAACGATAAGTGTATGGCATCCCTCGTTTATTCCATATCCTCCAACCCTCTCGTTTTCATATACATTTCTGTATACCGGATGCTTGGATCGAGTTTGGCAGGATGGTTTTCAAGGGGTCACGGACTGTTGGGGAAATGCGGCGCATCACCATTCTGTTAAAAGATGAAGTTCGCACTCTGTGTTTGCAGCTGTGGCATTAGCTCATTTTCAAGCATGTATAGATAGGTGTAAACTTCCGCTTCTTCCGCAAAGAAAAAGGAACCATAAATTTTGAATTTTGAAATGGCAGATAACTTCCAATATTTAAAAGATATATTTGTTTTAAATAACTATACTTCACAATAGAAGGGCTGAAAAAAAAGTCACGAAACTGCTGAAATAATTTGTAAACACCATGTAGAAATCATGTTGACAATATTAATTGTTGACAATACGCCAATGTTGACATTATTAATTGCTGTCATTATGCAAGCCCTTATGGGATAAGCATAATGTGGAAAAATATTAGGTTTTCTTTATTTAGGTTCAGACGACAGCGAACGTTTCGAGCTCTCTTGGCCGTAAACAACTTGTTTTTGATCGAGTGGAGGAGAAATCTCAACGTCTTTCCAGCTCACTTGTTTTCCTGGTGTCAAATTTTTGAGAATTCACCATTAAATTATACGATTTGCACCGACAAATTTGAAGCTTCCATGAGTAGAGTTTTTAGCCTTTGAATATAAATTCTCAAAGAAGTTAAATTGGTTCAAGTTAATGCAATGACATCTGTCTGATGAAATTGTAGGCTAGAAAAAGATTTTTCCAGAATTTCCCTCCAATTCTTAAAACATATATTCACAAAAATTGCATTGTTTCTAGAACTGTAGCAAAAGGAAATTATAAAAACTTATTGCAATATAAATATAACTTGAATATTTCTGCTGGATGGTGCCATAAGAAATATCCCATAAGATATAATAAAAATTCTAATCTGGATATATGTAATTTATTTTTACACCTTTGCTAACTATATAACTGACAGTCATGAAATTAATTGCAACACTCAGATTTACTATTCGGACGACATGCATACTTGAAGCTGCTGTGTTGTGGCATGACATGCAAAAGATTAGCGGGCCGAATTAGTCTTGCCAAAATTTTGCTTGATATAAACCTGGACGTAAGATCCACCAAAAGCGTGACAGCCTCATTTATGAAATTTAGTCTCAAACTTTATGAAGAAGGATAACAAGATGATAGCAGTCAGTGTCAAGATTTCTGCTGTTATCAGTTGAAGCAGATCCGTCCCTTCGAAAGAGGAAAGATGATTAGCTTTCCTAGCGAATGATGCCCTCTGCTTGGGTAGTGGTACACATATCAGGGTAACGCGACAGTGACGAGACGATAGAGCTAAGACAAGACGTCAACAAGGCAGGGATGGTAGAATAAGCACTGGAAGTTCGACTTAAAGGGAAAGGCGGAAACTGCCATATTTTTTTCATTGAAAGAGTGCGTTAAACCTAAACACTCTATAAAATTATTAGCAGTTTACATAGATTGGAAAATGGTCCGAGAACTTTTCACCTTAGCAGAGCGGTTAACATTATCGGCAAAATGGAGGGTTTACGCCGTACCATCGCCGGGGAGTAGTAGTGTCGACGTTAGAAAGGCTCAGTGCTAAGGTCGTACAAATCAGCGATTCTAATGGTTTGTGTTACGGAATAAAGAGAAACTTCAGAATTAAAAAAAAAATACTTCCAGAGCGTATTAGAAACTAGAATTTTAATATTTTTAAGGTATTCTTTTAGTGAAAACAAACGGTGGATTCCCTTTACCTGGTTAAATGTCCGAAGCATCGTTTAGATTGTAGAATTACCCATCAAACTGGTTACAGTTGTGCTTTCTTGCATTTCTATCCAAAACACAGGTGAAGGTGATCCACCTCATCATCCCGTAACCTGGTAGCTGAAAACATTTTTTTTGATTATTTTTATTTTAGTGGGAGTAAGTTAACACCATTTGGTGATATTAAAAACTTGATCAAAGAATCACAGCTGCAAACCACAATTATATTCAACGTAACGCATAAAACTCATTTTCTGTAACAAAAGGGATCTTAAACGTAATTTTTAAGTCTTCTAATGAAGCTTTGCTTCAATGATTTCAATATATCTCGCAGTTTGGCGATTTCTCATAGAAAGTAAAAAAAAATCATTCTTGGTTGAGAATCACTCCAGTCTAAAACCATAATTTTAGCCATAATAAACACATGTCGAAACTCAGTTGATGAGACAGACTCACCAAGATGTTTGCTATACAAATTGCTCTTTATCGTGTCGCAAGTAAACAAATGCGTCGTTAGAAAGAAGGCTGGGTGGACGTCCCCTAGAAAAATTCTCATCGTTTTATTCCAGCTTTGAACCAGCAATATTGAGTGTCAAGGCAATCACACTTAACATTGTGCCCTCAGTTCGCCTGAGTCAACGCCGTATGACCGTTAATTATACCGAGTCACTTTTAGTCACTAACCTCCTTTGCTTTCTTTAATTAATTCGTGCAAAACAGCATAAAACCCTTCTGAATAAAAGTTTCATGCTGCTTAATTGTAAAAGTTTTCTGAATTAATCTAATGATAATTAAGATTTACATATGTAATAAGAAATAGCGCTTATAGCAACATACTAATTCTTATAAATTGCTTCGTGCTGCTTGGTTAAGAATATTTGATATAATCTTGCTGAAGTTTAAAAAGTCAATTTAAAGCATTTAAGAGCTAGGGATTACACTGTAAAACAAATCAAATTCTAATCTTCATTTTCTAGTAAAGAGATCGGATACTAAAATCTTGATTATCGGATAAGGTACTTGTAAGTACATTATGGACATTACAATAAATCTTGATTTTTCATTGATTTCTTGAAAGGAAGCCACTTTTTATGAAGATATCATGCGTTGAGGATGACGAAAATGACTATGAAAAATGCTGGATTGTTTTTAGGTTGTTGAGATATTGGCAGTCAAAACGTTATCCTTGCAATCTATTCATTAAATAATGAAAATGAAGTTTTGACAATAAAAACGTCATTGATTCTGGTGCGTTTGCTTTTACATCTGTGTATCTTGATGAAAATATTCTCCACGTTCATCACTCACGTTCCCTAGATGTCAAAGAAAAAGTCAAGATGCTAATGCAAGTGTCGTTTCCACAATGCAACTTCTCCTACTACGATATACAAGGACATACCCCTTACAAGTTCGATGAGGTTTGGAACTTTGATGCCGCTCAGAACGTTCTCAATCACAGATAAGAAGATACATCAATGCCTTTTCTCCTTTCCGTAGAAGACCATTCACTTTGTGGATATGCAGATTCACGAATATGGCTCCTTAAATTAAGCACCATTGCCCTTTAGTCGACGAAGAATATGCGGATCTGCAAGTGAGAGATTGGGTTAGGTTATGGTATATTTCTTGCTTCTGAAGTGTCTAAAACTGTCAGGTATACTTTTGCAATTTTACATATTTTACTTAACAAGCCTTTGTTTTTTTACTGACATTAGGTTAATTTATTTTAACCACCAAAGCTTTGAATATGTCATGACTCAACTGTATTGAATTAGGAAATAACGTCTTACCTTCGGAAAGAATTGACCACGATGGCTGTTGTATATATATAAAAGATTTCTCCTTAATTCAAACATTCACAAATAGTTAACAATTGGCAATTTATTTGAAAACTCAACAGTAAAAAACCAACTGAACAACATAAAAAATATACTATGAAAGTAAATGAAATCTAAACTACTATGAAGAACAGCAGCCCACCCTCCCCAACGCCTAAAATGTAACACATCAAAATTTAAACAATAAAAGCCAGAAACTGTGGATACCAGTATACTAATTAAAGGAACACTAATCCACATGATAATTTGGTTTCCGAAATGTACATCTGAGTCAATAAAAATTATCATGAGGATTAGTGTTTTCAGTGTTCCTTTAATTAGTAATACATCAAACATTTCAAAATTTACTACCCAATTAAGATATATCATGATTTCATACAATTTTAAAAATAACAATTTTAAAAAACCAACAATTTTAAAAAACCAACATTTCTTTTTAAAAACAGCAAATTTTAGAGTATCTTACAATTTGAAGAATCCACACTGAAGTCCGATAAAAGTTTTCCAAGATGATCCGGCCGAATTACTGCTTGATATAACGAAAACTTATAAAAAGTTCATAGAAGAAAAAAAATTAAGTTGGTATCATTTCTCCTTCATACATTTCTGAAGAAGAGCGGCGGGTTCCGCTTGAAAAATGTTAATGCATTTAAATAGAAGCTTCAATATATTTTTTTGGATTTTATTGGCATAAATATTCTTGTTTAGGACTGTTTTCAAAATTGATTGAATTCTTCAAAAGTATTTAATTTACTTTGAACTATGTGCGATTTTTACAATGAAGCCTGCAGTTACCACCAGGATAATAGTGGATCGTGCCTTGGATACTGATATTGGGTCAGTAAAAATATTCTTTGGTTTTTAACCTTGGATTTTTTCTTCTATGAACTTTTTTATAAGTTCTCGCTATATCAAACAGTAGTAATTCGGCCGGATCATCTTGGAAAACTTTTAAATCGGACTTCAGACTTCAATTGTGTGGATTCTTCAAATTGTAAGACACTCTAAAATTTGCTGTTTTTTAAAAAGAAATGTTTTTTTTTTTAAATTGTTGGTTTTAAAATTGTATGAAATCATGATATATCTTAATTGAGTAGTAAATTTTGAAATGTTTGATGTGTTACATTTTAGGCATTGGGGGAGGGTGGGCTGCTGTTCTTCATAGTAGTTTAGTTTTCATTTTATTTCATAGTATATTTTTTATGTTGTTCAGCTGGTTTCTTACTGTTGGGTTTTCAAATAAATTGTCAACTGCAGCTAATTGTCAATGTTTGAATTAAGAAGAAATCTTTTATATATATGTCAGAAAGTTTCATCGCAATCTAGTGTTATAAACATATTCACTATTTAGAATCTAAATATTCTATCAATTAGCCTCGTTATTTTTCTTCTCAACAGATATTCATCTCTTAAGCAGAATAGAAGAATCACATATGTTTCACAAGAACAATCAAATTTAAAGAAAAACCTTTGCTGGGTATTTTAGAGCAAAATAAGCCTATAAAGGGTTAATATTAAAGATAAATTAGAGTAATTTCTAATGGGTAAAGGAAATTTTAAATGGCAGTTTGCTTTCATTCAAATGAGATCGCCTTAAGCTTCGTTTTCAAGGATTCCCGTGAAGCGACTTGTTAACCTGAATTTGCGTCGTCCACCTAGTAAGCGGTTCCCCACTCCCTCGCTTTAGGCGCTCTTAATGGTAATAATTCCAGTTTATTCCTAATCATATATATTAAGTACAATCATGTCCTTCAACATCTAATAAAAAAGGGGGGTGTATAGACGCTTCGTTAACGAATTATGCAAGCGCTGGAGCGATTTTCCGGATATATCATAAAATCTTTTCTAAAGACCAGATATGTTTTACGCAGTTAAGTTTTCGTGTTAACGTTGCGTTTCTCAACTGGGGTTTTCGGTTCTACGATTCATCGCTAGTGTTTCGCGAGAAATAGTAATGAATAGCCACTTCTTTTGAAAAATGCAAATAAATGATCCTTATGACCTTTATATTTATAAATAATAAAGAAAGATACTAATAATGATATACAGGGTGTCCAAAAGATATCTCAAAACCGCCAGGTAGGCGAGATCGGATGGGTGTGTTTACAGGTAATAGGAGGGTGGGGAATTCATTGCCACACTCAAATTTGACTTTGACCCCCATATTTAATGGCATCCATTTGCTAACTCGAAAACTATTAAAGATAGAGAAAAATTTCCAATTGCTACCCTGTAGAGCAACACCACATTAGTCTAAAAACAATTTTTAATCACACCCTTCTCCTTGAAAGATTTTGAGAAAATGGGCGAGAAAGAGTCACTCAAGGAAAGAATATTCCCAACGGTGTGCTTCACTGCAATTCAAATTTGTTAGAAACCTCAACCAACCTGGCCAGCCTAAGTTGACCTTGAGTGACTCTTTCTTTTGGTTTCTAATTTGAGAAGAAGTGTATTAAGCAGGCACAAAACTTTTATATCTATATTTTTATTCAAAATTTGTAAGGGTTTTTTTTTTGGGGGGGGGGGTATTATTCTACAAATTCAAAACGAGAGGACACATTTGGTGACACCTGCTTGAGAAATTATTAAAAGACGATCTAAACACTTACTATACGGAAATTAAATTTTTATTTCATGTTCAAAAGGATTTAACCCTTAGTTTAAACAGAAAAGGTTCTCGTCCGTGTCTCGGCCCTAGCCCCTCGGGTGAAGAGATGAGCTACTTTGAAAAATCTCTCCTTGTAAAAATGTGTGCTGATCAATTCAAAGCCTTTTTATAAGGCTTTTCTGCTGCTGTAAAAATTTTATTGTGCGATTTCAGATACCAGAAGTACAATAAACTTAAAAGCGGAAAAATATCAAAAACTTATGTGCAGAAAAGAAAATTGGCAAAAGAGTCCATAAAGTTTAAAGCTCACTCCGACTAATGCACGAGGATTATGATAAGCGTTAACGTCATTGGCCATTTCGACATCCTGAACGATAATTAAATGACCGACCGTGAGGAACCTAAAGGTCATGTGGACTTAGAAAGAGGATAAAGCGTTCTTGGGAAGGCATCTCAGTGTCACGTGATACGAGCAATTTCACGTGCTCTCTGACAATTAGTTCAAAAGCGCAGCTGAAGACCCAACAGAAAATCTTACTCGACTAGAAACGATAATGACGGCACTTTTCAGGAGGAAGGAACTTCCAGAATTTGCTCTTGCTTCTGCAAATACAACCAGTTGTAAACAGCGGGCTATTTGCTCCAAAGGTCCTTCTTCTCCACTTCATTCGTGCCTTCTAGATAATCGTTATGGTATTAAAAACAGAAGAAAACAAGAAAAAAAGGCCTTCTTTCTTCTTTTCAATATGTCTCCTGAAAACAAATAGTGCTCTTTATTTTCCTGGACTTTTTGTTCACATTAAAATGGTAATTCTCCAGGCATAAAAACAATGGTAATAATCTTCCTTTAGTAAGAAAATAACCCACCCAAAAACCAAATATTTTGTTAACATGCATTTGATAGCTGATTTTATAAATGTGTATTTTTAAAATTAGAACACAAAACATTGCGTTTACGTTCAGTTTCATTTTCAGAAATATCAAATTACGCCATTTATGTCCCACTTAAAGTCTGGATAACAAGAATGAAAAAGGTTACTTCAATATTTACAAGAGCAATTCAGTGCAATTATTTTAAGGACGAAAACAATGTCATTATCTAAAAATAAAATCGGAGAAATAAATATAGAATTCTTCATTGTTATAGAAAGTCGAACTCCTCTTAGCGTTCTTTGGTATATTGATTACAGATGTTCATCTTCGGTCCACCATCTGCTTCAAAATATATCCACAATTGAATAATTTATTAAACAATTAGTATTTAATTAAGCGATTTTTATAGAAGATATAAATGCATTAAATACATTATCATTCTTTAAGAAGTTCAATATACTCATATGGCTTATATACAATTGTGGTATGCGAAAATAAAATATTTTGAATAATCCTGTAGTAACATAGAGATGGTGAAATATTTGAAATACTATATAGTTTGTGTTTCCAATTCAAACGTTATTAGAATAATAGAGAATGTAGTTTTGAAGAAGTAATACATAAATGTTTACATCTTATAAAAACCACAAGGATCAAACAGAGTAATACGGTAAACTATTGCCGACGCGTCTCGGTAACTCGTGTAATATGTAAAACAGCATACGGTATTACTTTGCCTGATCTTTGTGTTCTTTATTTAGTAATATTCCTTGATTCCAGCCAGCTTAAAGATAATTTGTTTAATTCTTAACTCAGAGTTTATTAAAGAGTGCGCAATTGCCTACTGACCACTGCTAGAATGGTTTGACCATATTACAAATTGCACTACAAATTTCAACATCATACTTTTGCGAATTAGGATATTCAACACTTACTACATTAAGAGAAATAGGAGAGACAATATTCAATGTATTGATGAAAAAACGAGAAAATGTCTGTTTATACGCATATGTCCCCACTTTGAAAATATAGCCAGGTCAATTTTTTGAAAAAAATGAAGATATCTATATAATACGTCACAAAATTAGGTTATACTCTATAGGTTAATTAGGTTAATTATTTATTCTTCTCTTCAGTATATACAGCGCGTCTCACCTATAACGAACCAATAGCCAAATTCTAAAATACAAATCTGACAGAGTACTTTCAATAGAAGAATTATTGTACATTTATGTGAGGAATTTTTATGTGTATTCCATTTCCAAAAAAAACGACGTCATTTTCGAATATGGAGATTATGGAGATTAACTTTGAAATGTGCAATGGAATCCCGAACACTTGAGAAAAGTTTTATTTCTGGTGTTTGTTCAGTTGGTCCAAACATTTAGGAGATAGAGGCACTGAAAATATAGTGTGTTTGGATTATAATCCATTGTGCTTGAAACAATTTCTGTTTTTTGCCTTTTCTTTAAATCCAAACACGCCACACTTTTACTGCCTCAATTTAAACGAATGGATCAATTGAAAAAAATGCCAAGAATAAAATATTTCTCCAATGTTGTGTACTATTTGAAATACCATTAATATAGGGTTTCCATTGCACATTTCAAAATTGAATTCCTTCGAAAATGGCGTCGGTTTTTTTGGAAATGGAATAAACATAAAAAACCCTCACATAAAAGTACAATAATTCTCTCATTGAACGTAATCTCTCAGATTTGTGTTTTAGAAGTTGGTTGTTGGTTCACTTTAGATGAGATACTCTGTTGGCAATTGTTGGAAAGAGTTTTAAATTCAAAATATCTGAGGACTACCTTAGCTGCTGTGATCAATTCTTGAATACTCCATACACTATTTAGGTTATGCTATAACATCACTGTTGGTTTAGTCTCCGTTCTATAGTTCCTCGTAATCCTGAACAATTGAAACGCTCGGGCGTGAAACATGATATATTTGTATATATTATGATATTTTACCAAAACATTAAAGCAGGTAGCTCATAATATGACTAAATAAATTATGCTCTTTCAAGGCTTCACTTTTGATTATTATACATTATGTGATCAAAAGTTTAGGGACACCCCTCAAAAATTATGGAATGTGCCAAATGTCGTTTGACAATGAGATGCAAATTATTTAAATAGCATCAATACACTTTCAGACACTTATCTGCTTCGTATTATTAAGATATGGGTCGTTCAAAAGAGCTCAGCGATTTCAAACATTGAACCATCGTAGGATGCCACTTGTGCAACAAGTCAGTCCGGAGATTTCCACCATTCTCTACATACCTCGTACAACTAGAGTCAATGTGACTGCAAAGTGGAAGACCTAGGGAGCAACAACAATGCAACCACGAACTGGCAGACCCAAGAAACTGGCAGACAGAGGTCGTCGAGTGTGAAATGATTGCTACCGAGTTCAGAAATTCTGCTCCCTGTTTTACTCGCACAATCACTATTTGCCGGAAGCTCCATTCCCTAGGTTTCCACGTCGTGCTGCTGCTCACAAGCCCTTCATCACTGGCAACAATTCCAGGCACAACAGTTTGGAGCGGTGTAAAATTCGCAGAAACTGAAACATGGAATAGTGGAAATGTGTCCTTTGGACTGATGAATCACGGTACATATTCTGGCAATCAGATTGACGAGGTTGGGTTTGTCGGATGCCTTGAGAACGATTCCTATCTCAGTGTGTGGTGCCCACGATGAAGTTTGGAGGAGGCGGCATCATGATATGGGTTTTTTTTTCATGGTTCAGACTGGGCCAGCTTGTTTCTGTTGAAGGAACGGTGAATGGTGTTGCTTGTCGAGACATCTTGGACTATGCAATGCCACACTGTGATAACAGTTCAGAGATGGGCCTTTTCTGTATCAACATGACAATGCTCCTTGCCATCAAGCAAAAAAAGCGAATGGTTTCAAGACAACGGGATTAAAGAATGGATTGTCCTGCCCAGAATCCCGATCTCAGTTTCATTGAACACCTATGGATGAATTGAAATGTCGACTACGAGTCAAACCACGCCGTCCTGAATCTGTGGCTGAACTAACCAGTGCTCTGAGACAGGAATGGAGGGGAATTCCAGTATCTTACTACAAAAAAACTGGTGTAAAGTCTTCATTGGAGAGTGGAGGCTGTCATTAGAGCAATAAGGGGTGCGACCCCTTACTACTTCTTTTTATCTGAAGCTTACGATGCAGAAATACTGGTGTCCCTAAACTTTTGATCACATAGTGTATTATCTCTACTGTAGTCATTTTTTTCTTAAACAAATAAAAGATAAACAGAACCACCAGGCGAAAAACTATTTCAAACGATGTTATGTGGCTTCTTAAAAATGTTTCACCTCATTGACAATGTAAACAGTGATGTTCACGATTGACTCAACACGTATAGAGAATGTTTCATAATTGGTGTCCCGTCTTTATGTCCAAATAACGGATCAAGGGGAACAGGTGGGGGGAAATGAATATCGATTATTTGGTTTTGATGTCCACTAATTCCGAATAAAAACATTTCGCGAAGAGGTAAATTTTGAAAATTTTAATTTTGTAAGGGGTAGGGGTTAGACCCCATGTGTTATTTAGAAAGTTGTAGAGCATCATGTAAAATGTGGGTTTACAAAAAAACCGGTGAAAAAATCCCATACCCTGTCCCCTTTATCGAGTGGGTAAAGTGAAAGGTATGGCTAGCCGATGTGGACAAAAACCATACTTATTAGAAAACAGTAGGGCCTACATTTGGAAAATTAATGAGAATGAATGAGTCGTTGCCCTGAAAAGCTAATAATACTGTTTTCTAATGCATTTTCAAATGTACTGTTTTCTAATAAGTAATAAAGTTCTAAGTTTCTAATGAGTTTTTCTGTTTTTGTCTACACTAGCTAGTCATACCTTTCACTTTATCCACTCGATAAAGGGCAGGGGATGAGATTTTTTCACCGGGTTTTTTGCTAAACCCACATTTTACATGATGCTCTACAACTTTCTAAATAACACATGGGGTCTAACCCCTACCCCTACAAAATTAAAATTTTCAAAATTTACCCCTTCACCCCCAGGGACGCGAAATGTTTTTATTCTGATTTAGGGGGCATTAAAACCAAATAATCAATATTCATTTTCCCCCAATCTGTTCCCCTTGAGTCGTTATTTGGACCTAAAGACGGGACACCAATTATGAAACAACTTGTATAATAATCAGTTAAGGAATATAGTAGCGCAGTAAGTCTAAAAAGCATTAAATGCACATCAACTGTGTGATTTGTTATTATCAGTAAATGCCATAATAAATTGAACACAACCTCCGCAAATGCGAGTAATAACAGTAATACCTGCTGACAATTGTCCAGGCATTAGTCATAACAAATTTGATTTAACTTCATTGCCATTTAGCGGAGTTCACTCTAAGTTTTGAAAAATAAACGATAAAATTGGGTTTGAAACAAATAAATCTAAAGGACTTTTACGTACGTGTCACAAGAGGAATAGAGGAGAAGGACGAAAGTGAAACCGATAGAGAGGCGATTTTGAAAAACCGCGCAGAAAAAAGGAAGGCGCGACATCGGAAAAGGAAGTGAAGAGAAGATAAAAGGAAGTAAGGAGGAGAGAGAAAGGGGAACGGATTTGAAGGAGGCAGCAAGAGAAAAGGCTCTCCATTAAGGCAGACGAGAATTTCGCTTTCCGTGCGAATGGAAAGACAAGAGCGGAGAGTGAAGATAGACGAGGTAATGTTGCGAAGAAAGTACAATTGCCGGCTCGAAACGAAAAGAGGACGGACACAGCAAAGCCAGCGACGAATATGTGTGTGTTGCAAAGAAACGTCAAAGTTCCGACTAACCAAGAAACAGGTAACTCAAGAAATATTATCAATTATCGAGAAGGATATTTCCCCGTCTGCAAATATCCCATTCATAATATATGTGAACATTACGGCGCATCTAACCAGCGTGGAACTGGAAAGTTGGCTTGAGCATTGTTTTGACGAGCTGTTTTATTCTCTGTATGTATTGACATTTATTCGCATATTTGGATATTTTCCCAAGGATTGCATGCCTATTGTTTTTATAGCGAAGGATACTTAGTTCAACGGAACTAATATTTATACGGCAGTTTCACTGAGGCGTCAGTTAAAGTGTTTTTTTTGTGTTCGTCTTAAAGTTTGGTTCTTACAGTCAAGGTTAAGGGGCGGATTGCATATTGAGTCCCTTCGTTCTTTTTCCACTTTACTAAGCTTGTTATGTTCTCATCTAAAATAAGGAATTGTCTGGTCACATATCCTAGCACGCAATTAGTGAGGGCATTGAATGCTACACTCAACTGTGATATACTGTATGAACCTTTATGAACCTATCACTGGCACCGATCTAACTAATTGAGCTACCGCCCACTGCCCCCATCTACGTATTTAATGGTTTCATGGCGAGGAGGATTCCCGGCTTTCGAATCGGAGCTTGCTCTACCATTTGGCATATCTAGTGACTTCATTGAAGTTGATATAGACGCTTCATAACAGCAGTGTCCGCAGTTGCTCAATTGGTTAGAGCGGTGCCAGCGATACGCATAGTCCCTGGTTTGAATCCAGGTCGCGGAATTTCTCTTTCCCTTCTCAACATCAAAATTATGTTTTTATAGGCCAAAGTTTCTGGTAAAAGTGGCGAGTTGGATACACTAGGTCCCTTGTTTGATGCCGTGTCGGAGAATTTTTCTTTTGGTTCTCTTTTACTAAAATTGTCTCCAGGATATTTCATTGCTATTTTTTTATGTGATAATCCAAAAAAATATTCCTGGCTTCCGAGCCAGATGCCTGTTCTACCAGGATGGTCAGCAAAAAGTTGCTATTGTTGCCTCTAAAAATATTTACGAGATTTGCTAAACTCGTATTCGCGATAACTCAGTGGTAAGAACTGTGAATCAGATATTGATTATCCCTAGTTCGATCTAGGTCGTGAAATTCCTTTCGTTTTTATAGCAATAAGAGGCAGTTTTTATAGCGATCAAGGTACAGTACTTAGCAATGAGAAAGAGAGGAAAACAAATTATGGTTTCTGAGATGAAGGTTTCTTTCTATTGTTAGTAAAAAATATTGAAATTCAGGGATCAGAAGCTATAAGAGACTTGTTGAACCCAACAGTACAAACAATTGTCAGAATTAAGTAGAAAGCTCAAGTTATTTGCTAGACTTTAATAAGAATTAAAAGATGATATATTAAAAATGATCACACTTTGTAGCCAGTGCGAAACAAGAAGACATAAATTACTAAGTATTTTCAGCGTGTGGATACGATGTTAAAAGATACGCGATTTTCTAGTAATAAAATTGCAAATCCAAAAAAAAACACTACAGAATAATCCACATAAAAGAATCGGTTCTCCTAATATTCATGCCGTCTATTTAATTTAAAGAAGGCAATTGCTTTAGAATGTTGGAACGAGTCTTGATAAAGTTCTAGCTAACAATCAATTTTCACGCTCCCTTCCCACTCTGTCTTTCCCTCTTACATAAGGAGGTATATTGAACAGCAGCAATTTTATATAGGAGACGACAAGATAGCGTGTATGTGGTTCCCTTCCAGTCTTCCCTTCTCTTTTTTTTATCCCCTCCAGCGCCTGCTCATTAAGCGGACATAAAAGAGAGTAACGAGGGGTTGGATTAGACAGCAAATGTTTATCTCGAACAATGCAGCACCACTTGGTCCGCGCAACCGAAAAACGGGTGAGGGAGAGAGCGAAAAAGCACTTGTGCCAAAAAGAAATAGGAACGGCAAAAGAAGGAGAGGGAATAAGAGGAAAAAAGACGGGAGAGGGTGGGAGACGAACTGTAAAAATTCACGTTCTCTCCGTCTATCTAGCGCGCAGAGGGAATTAGAGAGAAAAATACGGCCTATACGCTTACATTTAGCAAGAATGAACTTCCGTTACAACCGAAGATAAAAACAGAGCCAGACTCTGAAGAAAATTACACCACATCTTTCATAAATTTTGAGAGACTGTTCCTATCCTCTTCTCTTCTCCAAAATTGGAATCTTCAACTTTCAAAGTAGGAGAAAAATGCTTCTGGAATAGATTTCAACTGCCTAACTTCTACAAGTAAATCCATTAACTGAATAAATTAATTAATGAAATTAACATGAAAATGGGCTTATTTAAAACCAAAGATAGATAAAAGATGTTTAAAATTTAATTAAATACATTCAATCAAATAAATTCCAAGAATTTTGTATTTAAAAGGCGCTCGTGAAAGGTGTGAAAAATTTTTTGCTCCAATAAATCAACAATATAATTAATAGTCACGTAGTTTTGGCGCGATTTGTTAACTAGTTTAACAGCTATTGGTTTTGTTAATTGCCCAAATCTTGCTCTGGAGTTTTTAAAATGGATTTTTGAAACATTGAACAAGCAGTCAATGTTTATTACCTCAAATATTGAGTTGCCAATAAAATTTCTTCTACTGAAGCATTAGAAAAGGCCAGATTTCTGGAAGAACAATTCTTGGATTTTGCATCGCGATTGTGTGCCGTTCCTTGTACGCGAATTTTTAACCAAAAACTCGACGACTATCATCGAACAAGCGCCGTATTCGCGAGATAACTTTTTACTTTTCTCCAAGCTCAAACTCGTGTAACGTTTTGAGCTCATAACACAAAATTCATAGAAGGTGCTGAAAACCATACCGAGAAGTGCCTATAAGAAGTACTTCGACGAAGAGATTATTGTTGGCATCAGTGAATCGCGCCAAATGGAATCTATTTTGATTATTAGCATATTCCCTGCCCCTGCGAGGACATCGACCACTTTCAATGTGACCGCAGTTTCCGTGGACCATCACAAAGAATGTTTATTAAAGTCCGTGATATGTTATCTTTTCGGGATTCCACCAAGATAGACCATGGACTTCAAATCCGGTTAGATCCGGAAAACGAGGCGGCCATGTAACGGAAAACTGCAACTTATAACTCTTTCGTCGGTGAAATAATGCCATAACAGCTGCTGTATCGATCGAATGTGTGTTGGTGCTCCATCTTGCATAAAGATTAACTGATCCAGACATTGTCTTTGCTGAGGTTGTGGAATGAACGAGCTTGTCCTCGGAAAGTCTTTCGGAGTTTTTCCCATGTGTTTATAGCCCGAATTACTGGCGCTGTTGTCCCCTACGTAGTCGAGAATTTGCCGTATGGATGTTTACCCGCGTTTTATGCAAATTCTTGGCTACGTGGGCTACAACACCTTTTTCCCCATTCGGCGACGTTTTGGAACTATAATTTTTTTTTTGCGGAATCCTTCTTTCCACGTAGTCATTAGTCCCTTGTGAAATTTAGTGGCATTATTATGGTTGTGAGATCGAGCTACAGATGGCTCTGACTACTATCAGTTTAATTTACTAACACCCTGTATTTCATATTAGAACTTAGAATTCTTAAGATATTCTCTACATATTCGTAAATATACTCTCTATCTAATGCTAATAAAATTGGTTGTAATGAATCGCATGTTTAAGGACTATTTTATAAGATGTAGCTTGAAATTTCAAAATATTTCGCAAATACCCAAGTAAAAAAACTATTTGAAGTTCTATTAACAACATTCTAATCAGCAGTATCAAAATGGTCAACAGCATTTATAGAGAATAAAATTTATTTCAAATTTTTAATTTAGTTTAAAAGGGTTGTTCGCCACTACACAATACACAGTAATTAATGTAAGCACGAGTTCAGTCATTTTCGTGAAATAATGTAAATTGTGAATCCTGCATCACTACATTAAAAGTGATTCAAGAGGAACAACACATTATCTGCTTAAAAAGAAGAAACATATGCAATGACAATGAACTGAACACAATCAGGAGGGCTAAACTTTGTTCAAGAAGAAACAGCAAATTAGGAAAAGGGAGGATTTGTTGTCCACGTTCGATGGCTAAATTGAGCATTTTATCTGGAATAGAGAATAGAGTAATAGTTAGAATGATAAAGAATAAGCAATCCGTTACGAGTTACTGTGAAACAAAAATGAGATAACATCTTAAATGAAATCCTTTTCGAAACTTAACTTGGCATTGAGAGAGTGAATATTGAATTGAATACAAGCGCAACAATAAAAAGTTTAATGTCTTTCCAAATTTATTCGAACGCTAATGACCAATTCTAACGGAAATGATTACAAAGTTGATTCATAGGTTACAATTCGGTCCCTACAATTTGGCAAAAATCTAAATTTTTAGCAGAATCTCTATGTGCATCCATTGTGGTCAGAGTGCAATTAAAGCGCATTATGTATAATATAAAAGGAGTGAGCTTCTCCTACTTAAATCGGATTAATTGGTAGGAATCAAAATAATATGAGGATCAACCCGTCCGTTAACAATTTCAAGCATTAAATGCGTTTAATGGCGGGTTACTGGTTCACTTGTAAATCTTAAAAGTTGAGTTCATTGGATTCATCTACGTGTGTTATGGCAAGTCTACTGTGTTGCTAAGCGGAGAATTGCAAATGTAATTCATTAAAGTTGTAATGTTATGGCGATTTTCCAAATGAATGTAATGTATCGCGAGTTAATTTCATTTTGAAGGATACTTTCTCATTTCAAGATGTTCACTCATCTGCCTTTCCATGTACAATAGTAGAAAAACTAGCTTGGTATAAAGTAACATGAAAGAACTGGTAGTTTCGCGTAACGCAAAAAAAAAAACTTGGTCTATTTTAAGTCGAATTTTTAGAGAATATTTCGTAGATAAATATTTAAGTTAAGGGAAAAAAAGGAGAACAAAATGTTTTCTTAGAAACTGTAATATCCAATTTCTCTTCCCCTTTGTCCTTGTTATTTCTTGGGGTTTTTATTTTTCCATTTCGTGTTGTCGGTGAAAGGAGGGGAAAAAAGATGAAGAGAACGCATGCGTATGGAGTTGGGAAGATGGGGGTAAGTATAAAAAAAGGGAGACTTCCTCGGTTGCGATGTATTTCTTCTGAACAGGTGAAATGGTTCCATGAATGATACATGGGAACGCAACCACTGTGGGAGAATGACAGCGCCGTTCACAGCTCGAGGCCGTGACGACACACTGGTTGCGAATGAATAATTTTGCAAGATATTTGGTGACGGCAAAGGGAATGTTATCAGGGAGAAGAGACACAATGAGACATACGGTCGGAATCAGAAATTGCGAAAGAATAAAACATCAAGGAACCCTGGGAAAAGCAAAACACATGTACCCAACGAATGGGTTAAAATTTAACATATATCACAGCCTTATGAAACCTAGTACATCTCAAAAGTAATAGAAACTGTAATTTAAATGTAAATATTTAAACGTAATTACTTTAAGAAGGCAGTGAATATACACGGGCTACTATCTGATGCTTTATGGCTATCTGAAGTTGGGTAAATATGTAAACTTGAATTTACTTTTCTTGCTTTTAAATATCAAATGCTTCAAACGCATCATGGGGTCAGAGTTGTGGGGGTGGCAGTTATTTGGTCTTTATAACTATGGCAACATATGGCATGTGATATATATATATATCATTCGATCGTAAATGATGAGAAACGAAAGAAGATAAAACACTGTCTGAATACTACGTTCGAGAAAATCAATTTTTCGATTTAAAAAATTGGAGAGCGTTAAAAGTGAGATAAAAGGGTAAAAATAGATGATCTCTCAGGTTTCCGCTACTTTCCTATACCTTCTTCGGGAGGATTAATTTCTTGTTCTTCCATGGATTGTTGACCATTCTGTCATATTTGAACAGGTGCGGGAGTCATTGCTTCGGCGATGCCAGTATTGTGTACAAGAAATGGGGCGTCGGTTCGAAGCACTTCTGTAATGCACAGTCATTGTTGTTTTTCAGTGAAAGTCATCAGAGAATCAAGCCACTGCCCTTGCATGAATGGCTGCTACAACTGAAGCAAGTGTAGCGCCTTATTGGTGCAAGATAAAACACATATTGCTTAATAAAAATGTTTATTTTAGTACCATTTATCTACCATATTCTTCTGTAACAAATTCTTAATCACCTTGTATATAATAGGCAATCTAAACTCCAATCAGGCTTTCCCAAATTTTCTGTGGAATTCTGGTGAAGAATCAATGAAGTTTCCTATTCCTTTTAGACGGAAAAACTTATTTCAGGCATGTGTGGCTCATTACATATGTTTATAATTAATAAAGGGTAGTAAGTTTAAAAGATTTATCTATGTATTCCAATTTTAAGTTTTTAAATTAATTCTGATTTTTTTATAAATGAAATTCTTATCATTATCAGTTTCATTATAATTTTTTTTAAAACTATCCTGTTAAACCCATAAATTTTTTCCAATAGCTGTCATATGCTAAAGTACGTACGTTTGATATTCTCGGTTAAAACCAATTTCTTTTCCAAACTTTTTACTCTCTTCCATCATTTAGAGAAGATAGATGATTCTCGAATATCAAAGAAACATACTTTCGTTCTTCTGACAATGTATTGCTTTAAATAAAATAAAAAAAGAAAGAGAAGGGGAATAAAAATAAAAAAAAAACGAGCCCCGAAACAATTTCTTAAATTACAAGGGACGGAACTCAAGCGACATCTGGCTTTTATTATTTTACGAAATTCATCCTTAGAAAATGGAGGAGGGGAACGAAGAGAATCTACACACTTGACGTTCGCTTTTAAGGTTCTCTCCATATTCATCTTCTCTAGAAGGTTCTTTGGAAATTTAGTCAAGCTTTCCTTGGTTTTTCTATCGTCTTTATTTTAACATTTCATGTTTAATTTTCCTTTGTCGTCGACCTCATTTTACTATTTGTTCTTGACCACACCAAGTTGACGTCTTTGAGAACGAACGAGGAAAAAGAAAATAATTTATTTCACCCTCAGGTATCAGCTTCTCGAGTTTCTTTTAGAAATTTCTATCTTAAATTTAAATTGAAATTTAATAATTAATAACGAGTTTTTCCCTTTTACTTAATCGCAACTAGTAGAATTCTGTTCTTTTCTGATTTTGCTTGAATTTAATTTACTATCTATTTGCTTTTGTTTAATTGCTTACAGAAAATTAGATTTCGCAGAAATGCAAGAAAACGTTAGAAACAAAAAAAGAGTATTATGGTTTAAGTTAGACCTCAAAACTTCAGTTCAATTCGCCAAGAACAGCTTCAAACAACAGAATCAAACGCAAAACAGATTTCCTCGTTGTTGCTATAGTTGAGCTTTCCAGCAGCTTCGCTAATTAAATTTAATTTGTTCCGTATCCAGCTTATAATCTATGAACGATTTATGATCCAGATGTTAGTGTTTTTAATTAACACTCCACGTGGCACGGTTAGTAGCTTAAGTTTGGAGGAGAAGCCAACATTTTAAAAGCGTACGAGGAATTTGTCACCACATTTCTCTGACCGCCCTCTTTAGCTGACCCACACGACCTTGCTCGAAATTGTTAAGGGAACTGTGAATAACCCACCCCTAAGCATTAAATAAAACAGAGATAAAAGCGGGCAACTATTAACGCGAAACTTTATCCATCTCCGCCTACGGGGCAATCCAATTAAAGCCTTTTTCATTTTTTCCTTTCTGTTCTTTCTCCACCTACCACTTCCCTTCAAAAATCCCCCCTGTACTCCCTAATCTCTCTCTCTCTCTCTCTCTCTCTCTCTCTCTCTCTCTCTGTCTCCATGTTTCGTTGCCTTCAATGAAGCGACTTCGGCAGCAACTGGTGAGCGACGAGCACAACCAGAAGGAGGCGCTGTTGCTATTTTCAAGGCTCCAAGTTTGATTTCTTTTTCTTCCTTTCACCCCCTCTTCTACTTCTTTCGCTCTTTTTCTTTTTAAAGTTCTTTCCTTTACAATTCTCTCGCGATCTTTCTTCTTTTTTTTCCGCTCTTTGGCAATGGGTTCCCTCGGTCCAAAGAGAGACGATCGAAAGATTGCCTCTTGTCCCTTCCATGCAATGTAATAAGCCATAAGGTCCGTTTCAGAGTATTTTGGACATCCTTTCTCATTCCATTTTCTGAATTGCTCATGGTAAAATTCCTAATTATCAATAGAATGACTTTTTTAAAAAAATATCTAATGGATTTTATTCATCTCCAAACTATACAGAAGGCAAAAAAATCCCAATAGGCTTTGAAATAAGGTTGAGACTATTGTTTTTACATTTGATTTTCAAGCATTTATTTATTTATCTTGGGGGGGGGGGGGGAGGAAACTCAGTTTTCGGAGTCCGTATACACGGACGTATATAATTGTTAAAAATCACATACCTTAGCGTGCTTTGCAAATATAAAAGCTCTAATGGGACATTGGGATATTGCGAATTCTGATTAATGCATAGAAAAGCGCAGGTTAATAAAAAATTAACAGAATTCGCGATTATACAATGACATGTGCTTTGTTGTTTGTGTTTAATTTATTTATTTATTTATTTATTTATTTATTTATTTATTTATTTATTCGACCACAGCTTTCGCCAAAAAAAAAGTTGAAAAGGATAACATGTAAAATACAGTAAAATGTACACAAGTTCAAATTAAACTAAATCTATGTCAGTTGCTTTGTTATTGTACAGATTTTGAATTTGTAGACTGGTCACTGTTAGAATATTCGTTTACGAAGTGTCGGCGGATGAAACGTCCATTGTTGAGGACGAGTTCTGCTATCAGGAACACTGAAATAGAGTTGCTAAGTAATGGAACAAATAAGAAGTAATGGAACTATTGTATGACATGTGATTAGATAACTGCATGACTCATGAAAAAAAATAAACAACTCAAAGAATTCACCTTCTTAGAACAAATTTCGTAATTTTTTAGAAAAAAAACAACTTTTTATCCGGGATTTGAGAGAAAGATATAACATAGTAAACGGTTGTATTTACATGGAAATAACTTTCAAGAGGTCAATGGGATCAAGATGCAAATGCCGTATAAAGCGGTGCCGTATTAACGAGGTTCGACTGTATTACCAAAGACAAAAAAAAAATAAGAAAACTGAGAATGAATAGAGAAATTAAATTGTTCTGCTAGCTATTTGTAAGGAGTGTATAGAGAGATATTACATAGAAGTATTTTGAATAAACTGGAGAGTTTATAAATAAATAAATAAATAAATAAATAAATAAATAAATAAATAAATATATAAATAAATAAAAGCAGAAACTATACAATGAAAAGACCTACATGCTTTTAAGAAATGCAACAGTGTGAAGAGAGAGCTTTTTTTTATTTTTTATTATTATTTTTTTTTACTTCTGAAAATTCATTTAAAAAAAGATTTCTGTTGAGTTAGAAGCTATAGGCGTCAACAGAATTCCTAGTTGGGTTCAAAGAGGATATGTCTGATGCTGCAATGCTGCGAGTTTAAAAAAATCAATTTTTTTTGAAATCTCTCTAGGCTTATGAGATGTGATGCGTCAAGCCTTTTTAAAAAAAAATTGTGCATTCTGTCACAAATATACATTCGTGGTGAGGGAATAAGGAATTCTGAAGTTATTAAGCGATATAGCGTAATTACTAAGCTAGCGTAATTACTAAAAAAATAACTAAGCTAAAAGAAGAATATATTATGGAATTTATTACTCCATTTCTAATCAAACACTGAAAATATTAAATAATAAATATTCGAAAACTAAAAAAAAGCAAAAACATTTTCTCGTGTATATTGAATTTAATGGCATTGCTTCATTTAGACATAAATAATTAACAATTTTTCAGATTAAAAGTGAATTTCAGATCTAGTATATTAGCACTGTAAAAAGCTAATTTTAAATACAAGTTAATTTTCTTATTCCTAATATTCTCCAATAATTTAAAGTAATTTAATTTCTTGTGACGCGGTGTTGAAACCGTAATAATTTATTGTTTGAATATTTTGATTATGAAGTGCACAACAAGTTAAACTGCTTTCCCTTATAAGCAAATGCTGTGAACTGTGAGAAAAGGTCGAGTTTTCATTATATCGAGCAGCGAGTACTTTCAATATTTTCAGCAATATGAAAAAAAATTTTTTAGCAAATGATATATGCTACTCTAACTTAATGCAATCTTGTACTTAAATTATAGCAAAGAGCGATAAATTAAAATAATAAGACAAAGCCATCGGTTAGATAAGCTGAATATCCAGTTAATAAAGCGTATTTCGACAATCGAACAGTGGGGTATATTTTTGTTCGAGTGAGAGGGAAAAAGCGTATTTCGAGTATTTTTTCCCCACTTAATGAGTGCTTGCCTTCTTTTTCTTTAAATTTACATTTTCATAAAACAGACTTTAATGATGATTATAGATTTTCGAATACTCACTAATTAAAACATTAGAAATGTTTCATGACATTCATTTATTAGCCAATTAGCATCAGTACTATTTATGATTTTCGTAATTTTTTTTTGTTTTTAATATTTTGCTTGTAAAAAAATTATTGTAAACAATTTTCATGGTAATATCATCTTTGGGGTAATATTTTACTTGCAAGAGAAATTTCGTTTTAATTAAAATGAAGTAGCATAATATTTGTGTAGAGTTGACCGAAACCAGAGAATCTTTTCATTAAAATTCAATAATTCCTTAAATGCGTTCGTTACAACGGGCTTTCCCAAAACAATATCTCTTATGATTAGAATGAATTTTAATGATGAATGCAAAATAATTTACAAATTTTTACAGCATATATATATATATATTTCTTGAAAGACATAACAATGTATGTAGTCTGTAATGTCAAAAGTCACCCGAAATGTGGATTAATAAACTTTATCTACTATTTATTCATATTCAATGTCAACTTGGCTAAATGTACTAGTATGATCAATAAATTCGGAGACTGGCCTTCCTGACGAATATTATGTATTATAATTACGCGTTACACATAATCACCTTCAAAGTACTCCACTTTGACAACTATGAACTTCTGCCAAAGCGAGTACAATTGCTGAAAACATTCCTGGAAATCTTTGCAGGAGATAGTCTTCAGGGCGGCCGTCGAGTATTTTTACAGCTTTTTGGACTGCTGGAATGCATTTTCAAAAATAAAAATGTAATTTACGAAATAAAAAAAAAAGCAGCTGGTGAAATTTTTAAATCCAATATTCATCAAGCTAAAACTATTAAAATATGGGAGATTAAAAGGCAGTAAATTGTGGAAACGACAATCCTTTGAGTCCGTTTTTCAGACGGGAAAGCAGGTAAAAGTCGCATGGGGCGAGATCGGATGAGTATGGCCTGTGTAGCCTGCACCATAAAAGACCGATGTGCGGGGGCATTGTCATGTTGCAGTACCCAATCCTTGCTTTTCCAGAGTTCTAGGCATTTCCGGCGGACAGCATCACGGAGGCGAGCCAGGATCGGAGTGTACCTCTCGTTGTTCTCTGTCGTCAGAATTTTATATTTACACGTTGTTCTTCAAATGTCATTTCTGCTTCGGACGAACGCGAACAACAGTTCACTGACACGCATTGTTTAGAAAAGCCCTGCACTGCGGAGTTGCTTCCTCCTTGCCATATTGCGCGTCATATGTACCCCTACGCTACAGTCAAATTGTTCCTCTCTCCTCCAAGTCTGATTGGAGATATAAGCATAGTTTCCGAACTTGTTGATCGTACTTGTATAAATTTGCTTTAAACCTTCGTTAAGCCTCCTTAAAATGCTTTTAACTACATTTTATAAAGAGCATCCAAGAAGGGCTTCCATTCTTCTAGTTCGGCCACAACAAGTGGATATCTGAGCCGGTCTTCTTCACGGGACATTCTTTTGAATTCAAATTAGGTTTCGAGAAGCCTCCAATAATTATGGCACTTGACTTTCCCGAATCGACTTTAGGAAAACTAGGTGATACAAAACGTTGCGAGACCTTTGTAAATTAAAAGTACAATCCGCTGTGATCATAAAAGATTTATCTAAGATGCAAAAATTGTAGATCTGGATATTTGATATATAAATGCTTGTTCCATTAATGCTGTTATGCGATTTATCAGAAAAAAAAAGATATCTCCTTTAAACATTACATAGACTGCATTTTGAAATATTAATTGTTAAGATTTTTTTGATTATCAGCTACAAAAAAATTCAAACTCAAATTAATCATCTAATAACAAATATATAAACCCCATTCTTGATTCAGTTAGGTTCCTGAAAATATGGACGTTATTCAAAACAGCGTTATTCAACTACCGATTTTCCTGAAGACAATGCTAACAGAGAGGTTAGGTTCCAAACAGTCCCAAACATTAGTAAATATGTCAAAAGAATGTACAAATAAACAATATAATATATTAATTTTTATTAAGTCTTTATATAAAAATGTGTAATAAACATGAAATTACGTTTGTTGCTGCTGCACATTGAAAAACTTATGCAATGACGGGGTGCGTGTTTACAAACGTTAGCTTACTTCGTGCCTAGACGTATTTCCGGTTTCGAAATAACTGCACTTTCGTTGTTCGCTGTGACTAAAAATCGAAATAATTCAGATTGACTGCCGAGATTTATCATTAATTTTTTATCGAGTCGGAGATCATTAAATTTTACCAAGAAATCGATGAAACGTTACTTTACTGAACAAGGAGCAACACAGTACGGTATTTTTATTGGTTGATTCGTTCGTTGTTTACTCTTTTCTGCCTCAGACATTTCTATGGTCGGAAGTAAAGAAAGGCACTGAAAGTAGTGCTTGCGCGTTTCTATTTCCTGCGCACCCCGTCTATACATGCTTTTACAACCTCTGACAATTAAGTTCGGTGAATGAGTTCACACAAGAAAATGCAAAACAGATAGAGCCATATTTACTTTATTGTCCTTCGAAATAATCACCCTGGAAGGCAATACACTTTTGGGATCGGGCGTATAAGTCCTGGAAGCTCCTTAGGGATGGCTTTAAGTTCACGTGTCACATTTGCTTGAATGTCTGGAATGTCCGCAAATCTGTGTCCCTTTAAGGTCCGTTTCAGGCGTGGGAACAAGAAAAAGTCTGCCGGTGCCAAGTCTGGTGAATAAGGTGGATGAGCTATGGATACGACCCCTTTGTTGGCCAGAAACTGTTGCACGATTACGGCAGTGTTCCTCTTTGATCCATTATCCACAGTTACGTGCGCATGCTACACCTTCAACTGAAGAAACGAACATTTGCTAAACCATTGCACGCACAAACGTGACCTGTCTGAACTTGCTTAAACAATGACTGGGCTTGTATTCACATGCATTGTTACTCGCGTAAAGCTCGCACAGATTAGGGTGTGACGTCATGCATCGAACTTAATTGTCAGAGGTTGTAGTATGATATCGAATTATCCATATACTTCGAACTGTTTGGGCACTGGATTCTTCATTGTGGTCTCTTTTTTTTTGTAAGATGGCCATTGCATGGTCAACCTGTTTCAACACCTCAGCTAGCTCCTTTGTGGTTAAAGCTTTTGTTGATGCAGAACATTCAAGAGTGTCCACTTGTTCCTCATTTTTATTCTCTTTATCAAGTTCCAACAAATCTTCAGTTGAAAGGTTTCTCTGCGTGGGAAGAAAGAAGACATGAAGGCACATGGTTGCATGATGACTCGCTTTCACGTGTTCAGTGATTTATATCACTTGATTACACTGGTGTAGCCCTTCTTGCAGACCTTCGATTAAATTTTAACGAGCGTTAATCAAAAAAAATGTAAGCTTTATTTTAAAACGAAATTATAAAATATGATTCAGCGTTAATCAAAAATCATTAATCAAATAAGCGTTAATCAAGAATAGAGTAAAATTATAATTTTAAACATGTGTAAAAATAAAAGCAGCTATATTTGAAATTAATATAAATTTAATTGTATTGCAATTATAAATTCGCTATAAAACTTGCAGATGAGCTGGGATACAAATTTTTTGTCTCATCAGTGTCTGTCTTCCTTGAATTTTGAATGTCTACAACCACAGAATGTCTTAGGCTATTCAATTGCAGTTAATGTAACTGGTTTTTATTTAAAATTATTATTTATTACAGCTAGACATTTCTGAAAATTTAAAAATGCGATTTCATTCATAAAAGAACCTCTGCCAAAGCTGAAAAATATTTTTTATAAATCATTTTATAAATATTCATGTAAGATGCTATAAACTTGGCAAATATCGGAATAATAAAGAAGAAGCCATGTTTATGCCTTAAGAAATTAGAATCAATACCCATAATGCGAAAATAAAGATAAATTGATATAAACATTTGGCTTTTCTATCCCTTGACAGAGAGCTAATAGAGAATGTTCTAGTAATCCATTATTTATTCCCGTTTCCTCTTGCCGAGAGCATAAATTGTAAAGAAATAAGCCGAGAACACGCAGCAATGGTAAAAAGCCAAACCACGTGATAGAGCCAGTAATCATCAGTGAGTGAACTTGAGTTACAAGAACCTCTTTCTTCATTCTCTTCTCTTCTCCTTCCCCACTCGGCCTAAGAGGGAGTTCACCGTATTGTTTTGGATTCTCCACATTACTTTTGAGCGTTGTCTCGCTACCGATTGCACGGCGCCTTAAGGACTTCTTCTTCTGCTTCCTCCTCCTCCTCATCCTCATCCTCCTTGGCAACATGGCACCGCGCCATCTTTCTAAAACAGTTGAACGGCGTCGGCTTATCTCAGAATAAAGCAAGTGCCCCTGTTGTGGGCTTCACGGCAAAAACCATCAAAAAAATTGGTCGTGTGGGCACGCCGTGTCAACAGACTCCCCAGTTGGACCGAAGATTGGTTCCAGCTCTTAAGTGGCAACAACGCGCATGCGTTTAAGTCTACATCACAACCTTCTCCGCTCTCGCTTTGACGGAATTGACACTGTTGCCAATGACTGCAAATGGGAATGCGGGAAATCAGCTTGACAACGACAAAGAGGGGAAGAAGAAGTATTCATAACATCGCGTGATGCTTCCTGGTAAAACAGATTGCATCAAAAGGGAAGCGCTCAAAAAACCTGCTGCAATCTTGTTAGAGGAATAATGCATTCCTATTCTAAAATTAAATGGCAAGACAGGGCTCAAGTATTTAGCTCAAGCGAAGACGAAGGAATATAACAAGGATAATGTTTTGTTTTTATTTATAATTAAGCATTTCAAATATTTATAACTATGTTTAGACTTCCTTTGAGTTAGGTATTAATGAAATAAAACGGAACTGGTTGGGTTGAAGAAACCCAATTCTTAATAAATTAAATTCTCTCTCTACTATAAGGAGTAGAACATTATTTTTGCATACCGACAACATTGTTCGTGGGTACCGTCCAGATTTGTGAAGATATTTTTCGTCGACTTATCAATCATACAAAATACGTAATTCGAAATAAGTGCTATGCCATAATATAATAACATCGCGAGCTTTTACACTCTGATTTTATTTTACTATTTTTTCATGTTTCGTTCTTTTTCAACTCTAAAAAAAAATTTCTTATTGATTGATTGAGAAATATCTCGCTGAATCACTGTAAGCAATGTAACTAGGAAAGCTAAGTGTATTTATTGCTAAGTCTTTAGCAAGTAAGCGTGTTTTATCGTTCAATTAAAGTCATTAATAGCACAGGCCAACAAAAAATATTAACAATTTTTTTTAACGATAAGAGCTGATTCTTATTCTGAATCCGTATCTGACCTCATTTTTTTTCTATCTTATTTTTCAATGAAACATTTAAAAACTTTTCAGATTGGGGCCTGATAAATTTCCTTGTGGCCCAAAAATACGGATTCTGTAACATTGCAGCCGTTTCTCTTCATGACATGATAGAAAAAATCTAAAAGCAGATTCGGATTCAGCACTCTAAAAACCAAAAGAATAAGGCAAATTCATTCAAAAAGTTTTTTTTCATCAACGGCGTGTATTATTGAAGGATAATATTCGTTACACAACCCTTGTAAAAAGTTCAAATAAAATTAAAGCCAGGCCGAGATTCGTACACAGCCGACGAATATGGGTAAAAGTTCCAGAACCTAACTATTTACCCTGACACTCAATACCATCGTATTTCCGATAACTCGTTGTTAGTATAAATAAAAATTAATATCAGTCCATTCACTAAGCTTTTCGAGTGACAACTGCACTTTTTCCAGGCCACACCTCAATATAAACTTAGTCTAATCTCAAACAACATACACATTAACGTATTCTTTCAATTCATAAGCTCATATTCATAGGTACGCTTGATACTCTGGATTATGTATTTATAGGTTACCATATGGATAAAAAGGCCATGATTGATACCAACTCCATTATTATTAACACAGCTTATGTTTAGGGACTTTTATAATACAGGGTATATAGAAAATATAAAAATCTTTGTCACCATTGATAAATTTACCAAATTACAAAAAAAAGCACTTTAAATTAGGGATCCCAGATGGGTTTTCCCGGAACAGTCCCAGTTTTTCACAAGTTGTCCCGGTGTCCCAAAAACATTTATTGGGACGCTAATTGTACCGGTATTTGATTGTGTTAAAATTGTTTGCATATTAAAAAAGAAAAACATGATTACATTATTTTTTTACTAAGACCAACGCATACACACTTCTCTGCATGGCACGGAGTGGAGCAAACGAGAGGTTGCTGCTTGATTTAGCAAGAAAAATGTGAGCTGTCTTTAGTGCTTACTTCGTGCTTGTTGCCACAAGATTGACATAAACAGTCGAGTTTGAAAGAAATTATTGTTTGTGTTTTCATATTCAGGTAAATGTTTGAATAAAAATGGTCACTTAATGATTTTGTTAAACGCGTTTCTAGCCATGATCATATTCATGTAGTATGCTTAGCATTCTGAAGTAAAACTTTCAGCTGATACACGTGCTGCTATGCTAGGCTAGTTTTTTTTTATTATCCAGGGTATGTCTAAGAAGTCCGACCGATCGCGACCGGTCGAAGACGAATCATGTGATATCTTGACGATTAATCGTGTCTGGCATTGTTGATTTTTTTATTCGATCAGAAAGAAGTGGGTTTTTTTAATAAAAATTTGAATTTCAAGAAAAAGTTAATATTAGATCATGTGATTTATCATAAGCGTAGGAACTTTTAGACATAGACAATGTTTTTTGAAAATAATTAAATATCAAATAGATCAGACACGAAAAATTGATGTTTGGTCAATATGCTCTCGAATTGCTCGTAGTTTTTTTCAGATATGAAACGCAGATTGCCATATTCAATATGGTTGGTTTGGTGTAATAAAAATTTTGGCGTCGACTACTAAGGTCATTTTGCGCCTTGTGGGACAAACACAAACATCCATGCCCACGGCGGGATTCGAACCCAATATTTAATATGGCGTTCTCCACAGTGCAAATAAAAATAAAAAATTAAGTTTAGTAGAATAAAAGTGTATACTTGAAACATTTAGGCGTGGAGCCTGTAAGCAAAAAATTAAAAATGTTTAACCTTGTGCTTATTTCTCAGGTTACTTTTTAAGCCTCCCAGTTTTTTTGTTTAGAAAATCAGGACACTTTTTTAAATGTCCCAGTTTTTTTGTTTTGAAAATCTGGGATCCCTATTTAAATATATTAAGAAATTGATAGAATGAAATATTATCGTAATAGCTTTTATATTAAGTATGTTAAGTCACCTATAATAAGAAATGAAATGCTAAAGAGAAAAAAACTGAATGTGTTTAAGTTCCTTAAAATAGCAAATTTTCCCGAATGAAACAGCGCGGAGAAGGCAAAGGCTATTCTTTTTTGGCTCTAGCACGGCGGCTTTTCTTAAAATTTCTTAAATGAAATCAGTTTTCTTTAATTGGAATGATTAAAATAAGGCTTACGGAATCGAGTTCGGGTTTTTCTTTTTTAGCAAAAGCACCCATTAACTCTGACTGATGAATTCGACGACTTTTCCTTTCTCTTTTTTCTCGCTTTTTATTTCGCTCCGTTCATAGTTTTTGATAATGATTACACCGTTCGAGGAATATTTCTCGAGATTCTCAAAGACCATCTAATTTCGGACAGCAAAGCAGCAATCAGTGTAAATGAGGCCCTATTTAATTGGCTCACGTGTCCCCGAGACTCGAGCCTACAGTTCATTTACCCTTTTGTTACGTGAAAATGAAGTCATTCTCGACAACTTAAATTTAATCCAATTAGAAAAGGGGAAGAGATCGAAAACTGGAGCTCCTTAAATTTTTCACCCACTTTCTTACGATTCTAAAAATATCTACAGAACTTTATTTTAAAAAGTGATTCGGTGAACTTTATTTTACGCTTAAGCAATCAAGAAGCATTAGAGAAATTTACTTAAATTTTTAATTTAATTTAAGTAAACACCACAAAGGTTTCCGATTTAGAATTATCGAACTGGTTTAACGTTAGTGTGCCATTATCTTGTTTCTTTCAAATGAGAGCTTTAAAGAGAAATAATTACAGTCCTATAGCACACGTTTAAGAAATAAGGCGCCCTTCATAACTGTATCATGTTAGAATCAAAGCGAAATGAAATTTAAAATTTTGCATCAACATGAGTTCATACGCATCAAATACGCAAAAGAAGAATAGAAATTTCAATACTATTTTAAATCAAGACGTCAACGAACTTCACAAATTTAAGTATTTGGTTACACTGTTAAACTTACACTTAAAGTCGAGATACTTAATCTTCTCTTCATGCTTAACCACTTCTACTTAATGAGGCAGTGTTAGATAAGAGTGAAGTAAGAGTATTACATAATTTGAAAACTGTAAAAAATTATTTAATAGAAAAACTTAAACGAAAATTTTCATTGATAATTATAAAACCACGCTGTATCAAGCAAGCTCTTTGATTTATTACTGTAAATAAAAAAAATCTCGGGAACATTCATAAATTTGGACGTTTATAAAAAAAAATTGTGACATTTGATCCTAATGGAGGGCGATATTTTAAGAAAATGAGTTGCTTTGATTTATTTTTGAAACTGCTCGTTTATCATGCAGGCATGATTAAAAGTGAAGGAATCAATTTGGATTTCAAAGTTATAAGAATTTACGACTAAAAACATTCACGTGTGCAATTGAGTAATGCATCTCATATTCTCCATATGATTTTTATTTTAATATGCAACTGTTTATTTTTTTTTTTCATTTGACAATATGCTATTAGCTACAAAAAACTTTTGGCTTCTTTCTGTCCCTAAATAATGTACATGAACATATACAAAAAAAATACACGACTAGCCTATGTCCCTCCGCGATTTCGAAGCTCAGTAGCTCATGGGTTGAGTCACGTAAACGAAATGAGGGAATATCAGTTAAAAGAGTAAATATCTAATTTTACCTACCCTTCCAAACGTCAATTCTGTAATTAGTGTCGTCAACATATCAGCTTCGATAGTATCAATTGCATACGCTTTCTTTGACAAAGCTCTGGTTAAGCCTTTTGGTAAAAGAGATACGTGAACTTCATATTTACATACCCAAAAGAAAAGTCACATGGAGCGAGGTTAGATAACCTGGGTGGCCAGGCAAGAAGAGCAGAGTGTAAAGTCAGAAGGTTTGACCACTACAGCCTCCTGTCAAAGAAACCAGTATCTGTCATAAACAAAACTCGTACATTCCCCCCATCCACTGGCATGCTGTCATCTTTTAAACGCGGCATTACTACTGCATGGCCGGATCCAAAATATAGGAGTGTCTTATGCAACACTGTATATTATTTAATAATTATAGAAAAAATAATATAAACTGGCGATCAGCACAAGTTATAATACGAAGAATTCTAAAAATAACGACGAATCTTTATCGAAAGCTTTTATATAATTTTTATCATTGAGTAAGCCAATTTTTATTACTTTCCGCTGGAATTTGAATTTTGGCTTTACCTATTTACAAAATAAGCGAAAAAGTTAATTACACCATTCTCGCATCTTAAGCGGTCTTAAATCGATTTTGAATTTTGCAATTTGAAAAAAATTCAGAAGAAAATAAGAGCAGCTGTGTTCATCAATTTATATTGCTAAAAAAAATTCTATTTTTTTCCTTTGCGTATAGACGGACGTTCCTGTCCCTTGCGGGCAGTGCCATATGTAGGAGTGACAGAAGGAGAACTTCTTCAGAGGAAAATGTGACGTAGCAATCTAGAGCAGGCATCATTTTCCGACTGTGCTCTAAATGATTACATATTATTCTGCCCTGGGCGCCGATACATCAAGGGAATACTGCTTTCTGGGAGGGAATATTGCTTTCGTTTCACTCGTTTTTCAGTTTCCTGCTGAGAAATGAAGGAATGATGAGTCTTTACCTAAACCCTAAAAGCAATGAAAATATCTTATACAGATCGCTTTAAAGCTTTGTTTTTTTCTTAAATTCTTATTTAAGAGTTTATCAAAAAATTCATGTTAATTTATTTAAAGAATAAACTTATATATTTCGTAATTTCAAATTAAATTAAATTTAATTTAAATCCTTTATACTGATGTTATTTTTAGTACTTTGGGTTATTATGTTTTACTTTACGCAATCATTTCTGCATTTCTGAAATAAAGGAGCAAATATGACTCCTGGCTTAAAGACCTTTTCATATTCCATTCCAAAATAAAAATCTTTTAAAATTAACTGGGAATGCTAGGGCTTCTTATTTTAACCGGTCTGTTTTGAAACTCTATGAAATTCATCTTTGCTGAAACCATAATAAAATATGCAATAGCGTCATCATCTCGTACACTTACAGAAATTTAAATAATTTTCTTCGTCTAATTTTAATTGCTAAAAAAATGGAATGTATTGAAATTAACTGTTTGCAATGAAGCACTTCTTTTGAAATTTTATACCACCCCGTGAGTTAGAATAACTTAGAGGGCTTAGCTTCCAATTTTATTTTCTTTCGCTCTCTACAGTGTATTGAAATATTTAAAAGTTTTGGCGAGGAGAAGAAGAAGAAGAAAAGAACACAAGAGTGAGAAGGAACAAAGCAAAAAGGGAAGGGAAAAAAAGCCCCCTCAACGATCATCTCGGTAAAAAGAAAGCTTCTCTTTTTCGTTTCGTAATAGAAAGGTTTGGCAACGCATCAGCCACTTTCTTATCACAAGATCGAAAATGAAGGTTGTCCATCACCCGTTTCTGATCCACTCTATTTTGTGCTTTTCAAAATTGAGTTCAGGAGCAGAAGGAGCGTTACGACCGCGGAGCGAGAGAGAGAGTCGGGCCGACGACCGCACGCTGATTTACGGCAGGTGCGAGAATTCATCCGGCGAAATCGGCGGAAAAAGAAGGATCCGAGGAGAACGCTGCCTTCGTACTGGCTTTCAAACTCTCTCCACCCAGCTATACTAGACTTTTCTGCTCTAGAAAAAAAAGGACTTAAAATACAAACCTGAACGTTTTTGCCCTTCAGTTCAACGATAAATTTGTACTCAGGAGAGATTCTGTTTTATATCGCGAGAAGAAAATGAAATATAAAAAAATTCCAATTATTTTCATTTTAAATTTTTCTATAAACTGCAAATTTAACATTTCTTATAATAATAGCGAGCAAATATCATACGATTTTGTCTCAGAGAAACTAACAAAAACAAGATTACACAACCAATCAAATCACCTTTACGCACATAAATTGGGAGTATTTAATTCATTAATTACAAAAGCTCTAAAATTCCAATGACATCTACAGACAAACGAAAAATCCTAATACAATATTATGTTTATATATAGATACAATAAAAGATACCCAACAACGTTAATAGAAAAGCAAGTATTTAAAGAAAATAAACCACAAACTAACTACTCCATAAAATACAATAAATACAACCAACAAGAAATTAATGGACAAAATTTACATTCATAAACTAAAACATTTTCAGAATTACGAAGCATTACAATTAAGGCATAAAAATTTCATATAATACAAATAATTCTATTAATGAAATCGATTCATATCAGAATAAAACAGTATATAAGCTAAATTAGAATTAATGCGAAAAATTTTGTGCTGGATGCACCACACTTGACTTCAAAACCTGTTTCAAGGAACATATAAGGGAAATAATATATGCACAACTTTCCACCTATGCACAACATTAACTTAGAGATATGATTACTGGCCCATTAAAAAGACAATCCAAATTTTATGCTCCACAAAACCCAACCAATTTATCTCCTACTTGAAGTTATAGAAATATGTAAAAAACAAACTAAACAAAAAATCAAATCAATTGAAAATGCGTGCTACTGCATTATCATAACGATGCAACTTAAAAGCATCATTACTGTATTCGCAAAGTCGGTCGTTCTGATGCGAATTTTTTCCGATTTTTTTGATTTTGACTTTAGATTCGGATAGAGCATCAAAAAGTAAGTAAAAGTTATAATAGGTACACATGCCCTCTCTCTTTGAGGAACATGGCCAAAATGATGGTTAAAGTTAAACATTATAGTGCCATGACCAAAATGTTAACTTTTACCACCATTTTGGCCATGTTCCCGAATAGATAGGATATGTGTGACTTATATAACTTTGACTAACTGTTTGATGCTAGATCCGAATCTGAAGTCAAAATCAAAAACTTCGAAAAAATTGGTAACAGAACGACGGACTTTGCAAATCCCAAATTAATTATCGGCCTCGGTGGCTCAGCAGGTTGCGTGATCGCCTCTGATGCCCGAGTACGCGGGTTCGATCCCGGCCGAGGACGACGAGGATTTTTCAGGGGGAAATCCTGAGATCACGCACTTCCTTCGGAAGGGAAGTAAAGCCGTTGGTCCCGTGTAGTCGTTTGCCGGCTGCACGTTAAAGAACCCTTGCGAGGCAAAATTTGCGGCCCCTATAACGCCGTCCTGAAATGGCCATAGCAGTTGAAAAGGACGTTAATACCAAACAAACCAAACCAACCAAATCCCAAATTAAGCATGACATACAAAACTTATTAAATGAAATAAAAATCTATAATCAAAATCCTACAACAAACAAGATATTCAACAATATTAATTTTCAACATCACATTATTACCCATCTTATTACCTTCTTTGTTAATTAGAAAATATTTAATATCTGTAAGCCTCTGATGATGATCTTATGATCGAAACGCGTAAGGAAATAAAAATCTAAGTTGCTTCTAGCTTGGACCATCTATTTATTTCAATTAACCAGTAGCAGCACAAAACATTTTCATTAATGATGATAATAATAAAATATGCAAATGAGTTATTAATTCTTAATTTTGAATGTAAAATTTTGATATAATTTTTATACCAAGGGAGTCTTAGGTCCTTAGAGAAGCATTTTCTAACTGCCCAAGTTGAATATCGTGATTCTCCACTTACATGAAATTATAATTTATTATGTAATACTAGAATAAATTTGTGCTCTTCTTGAAATATAAAATACCAGCATAAATTATGATGTATTCATTCAGTTTAATTTACACTTTTCTTACTTAGTACTTTACGATCGCCTTTAAACAAAATGTAGACAGTTCTTTTAACCCATTTAATTTAGCCATTACTAAAAGCTTCCTGATAGAATTCACGAAATCGACTCGCAATCGTATATGAAACAGAAGATTCCAAGTTGTCATTTTTCGTCATTGCATCTTGCAAACTGAAGTTAATTATGTTTATTTCCATAACGACGCCCGTGGTATTCTTGTAAATTTATATATAGATATATCAGGAGATTATTTTACGTTGAGAAAAAGCTTGGATGTCATCGTTGGAAAGAAAGAAGTTGGGTCGTTGCAAGGGAAGAAGTTGCGTCGTTTGATGGGTTCAAAGGATTACGGAACGGAAAAGTGTAGAAACAAAGTCGCTTCAAAACAATTTATTTTTTTTCTCATTGTTTCGTTTCTTCTTTTCTTCGTTTTCCACTTCTTTTCCGTCCTTTCCTTCCTTCCCTCGACCAACATTTCAAAGCCTTTCCTAACGAATGCGGGATTCTGATTCGAGGCAAGGCGGCCATCTGAATGATATGGTCGGGGCGCTAACTCGGAACATGTGAGGAGGCACTAAAGGGGAACACTCTGCTAACGAAGTCCGGGGGGAGTCCATGAAGTCTTTCCAAATGACGGGGAAACGTTCATTCTAAGTGCTCTCCTTCCCGCTGCTTTCAGGAAGTTAAAAATTACGCCAAAAATGTTAAGAAATGATGTCTCAATTTATGCCAACATCAAAACAACGCGCAGAGAATGTTTTCAACTTAAAGTACGATTCAGATCCTTAACTTTCAAGAATTGTGCGATATTTTATTGTTTTAAAATAAAATAAAACTAGCTATGTTTCGTACCGATAGATTTATCAGAATTTTTTCAATGAATGATTTCAATTAATACGTTTTGAAGCTTATTAATTCTTCGATACGTTTCAGGCAGTGGCCTTTGATGATGGACGCTTACCAAAAAATGTTGAAGAATAAAATAAGCTTTAAAACGTATTTATCACTTAAAAACCCTTCAGTTAAAAAGCTTATATTTTGTAATCTTGTCATTGGGCATGGGATGGATAAAATAATAGAAACGTTTCGGAAAGAAAGGAAAAAAAACCTTCATCAAAATGATGTAGAACCACAATTAGCATGAAGTGCAGCCTGAATTCGCCTGGAAATGGTAGCGTCAATCCTGGATTGTGACAGTATACCGTCATGCAGAAGCTTTCAGGTTCCTTAAGGGATCCAACAGTTACCGACTCTCCGTCTTCCAAAACAGACCCGAGTGGCCAATTAAGTGGCCAAAACAGACTCTGAAAGCGATTTGTAAGCTTCTTTAGGCAATATACCCGTCGTAAAGTGGTAGAGAACAGCGCATTAGACTGCATGACTTGTTTCCATTCCACTTGATTTAGCAACGGCCTGGCGATTGTAGCTCGTTCATGAACATTGTGTTTGTGTATTTCCCTTCGCACTGCTTTAAAACTATCAGAATTATGAAGATGAGAATTGATTCTGCAGTCGCTTTCATAGCAGTTGTCTTCTTAGATCTCACTATCCTCTTTAATGCTTGCCTGTCTGTCACTCCGCATACATGTCCGTTATTATGGGTCTAATAGAAAATGTTTTGTCTTTAAAGCTCTATGCTGTCGTGATTTTCGATGGGTTTTGTGTCGCGATATACCACTAGGTCTTTTAGTCCATAATCATCTCAATAGCCCACTATCCTGCTAACAGGTGAAGAGAGTAAAAGCAAGAACAGTCATTTGCGAGGAGGGGGGGGGACGTCATTAATAATACACGCGACTTATTTCCATGAAATAAAGAAAATAAAGATAACACAAACCACAAATCCAGAAAAAATATTTAATATAGACTCAGAAGTACATTTTGTGAACCAAGTTCACTTCATCAGTGAGTGCATGCTGATGAAGTGAACTTGGTTCACGAAATGTACTTCTGTGTCTCTATTAAATATTTTTTGTGGATTTGTGCTTTGTGTTGCCTTTAATTTCTTTATTCCAGTGTCCACAGTTTCTTGGCGTTGTTTGTTAAATTATTTCCATGACTTTTTTGAGCTTTGTATAATAATTGCCATATTAAACAATGGTGAAACAAAGCTAGAAATTCACAATTTTGTACCTTAGCGATTCTTTAAACATTTGTTTTGGATTCTGTTTGAAAAATAAAGGTAAAATATGGTGAAAACATACTTTTGTATAATAAAAGTATTTCGCAATCTTATTTTATATGAATTTTTTTTAACTTAATGAGAACCGTCTATTATTGCATCTACGAGTAGATTCTCGAATTACAAGGGAGTAAAAATGTCTACTTTATGTTCGAAAGGATTGTTAAAGGACACAAATCAATTAAATATTAATTCATAGCAGAGTCATTAAAACTTTATGAGATTTTAACTCAGTCAAGAAATCAAATATTCTCTTTTGCGTGATCTCCCCGGAGAATCTTAAAGACATTCCAGCAACATGGGACGTCACGATCGAAAAGATGACTTCTCCATCTACAATGAATAATGCCAAGTTCTTAAAATAATTGACTAAAACTTTTGTAACGAGAAGCAGAGAGAGAGAGAGAAAGAAAGAAATGTGCACAAGGGATTCGGCTTTGGGAGTAAAAAAAAATCCCTTTAAAAAAAACCTCATTCTTTGATCCCTATTTAGATTCCCATCAAGAGAAGAAGAAGTAAAAAAGAAATAACGGTGTATCAATGGAATGCTGTGTCTCTTGGACTATTTTATTTCTCTGTACAGTGAACGAAAATTCATTACTCGAGAAATAATAAAACAAATTTAATGGCAACTGTTCTCGATACATTTTAATTATGATTACATGAAGGAGCAGAAGCCCTGAAAGTAGTTAGAAACTTGTCATAAATTATAATGCACTGAATTTATTATGCAATAAATTAACGCCCGCATAACGTGTATACAAGCAAATGTAATATTTATAAGGTTGTAATAAACGTTTCTATTTCATCCTGTTTACGAAGGCGAAACAAAATTATCGAACTTTATCACTGTAAATAATGCATAGGACCACACAAGATGAAATTTTTTGTGTGAGCATAATCTAAAGTATAGTATAACTGTTTAAAATATTACTGAACATATGTTGTGTTTGATAATTAAATAATGTAAGTGACTTTGACTTTACAAAAAAATGCATGTTTATAAAAGGTTATAAATTTAATGCCTTGTAATTCTTTCAAATTATTCAATGTTATTTTAAAACTCGCTATCATTAGCAATGGAAATAAAGGCTGCTGCCGGCATTCACTATTAAGTAGACATTATGCATAATTGATAAAATGCACCAACCATTCGTAGAATTTCAGTAAATACTTGATTAGCAATTCCTATGTGGTGAAAAAATAAATAAATAAATAGTTTGTGAGAAAAGCGCACTAATAAACAAGGGAAAAAAGTAAACATTGTAATGTGACCGCGAACGCTTCATGATTGGTTGTGACTTCACGTTTAAGTAGCATGCATTCAGATCCACAGGGTGCTCATGACCTGCATTATCTGTATTGAGTTTTTTAAACATCAAGCTACTTCATAGTTATTTATTCACCTGGAGAACTTGTACTAAATTTAGATATGTATAAGATAATGAATGCTATGGCATTATAGGTCTGACTACTGTTACTCTTATTTAAATAATTATCTTTCAAAAACAAAAATATCAAGTGCAAGTTATGTTTAACAATTGGATTGATCAGCTAACCAATTCTAGCAGTATACAAGCTGATATAAAGTATGATTTTCAGTACTAGATAGAGAATTTTCCACTCAAAGGTCTTTACACAATTGAATAGTTTATTGTAGTTTATAGTATTATAGTATAAATGCTTCTCGCAGTTTTCCTGATTTAGGAAATCTATCACGGAATCAATGCAAACGATTGTTATTTACTCATGTGTCGATAGGAAGAATAGCATTAGAAATATGCAATTTAGAAACAATCTACTTACTGGTGAAAACTAATCCCGACTGAATTTTTATCCTGGCGGTTAGTACAATCCAATAATTTTACACATTTCTTCTCGCTCGTATGTGGCTGCAATGAGTCCAATGCTTTTTTCTGCCTGTGGCAAGATGGCTGTTGAGTAACTTCCGGTTTCTGCTCAGTAAGTGGCGTTTTCCTATGGCCATGAGCGCTCTAGCCTGACTTATCTTCCCTACTCTGAGATTCAGATCCCAGGCAAGGATTGTTAAGGGACACCATAATGGTCATATTAAACCCGGGATTTTGTATGAACCAGTCCCGGGTTCTCGGGTTCTTTGCAAGAAACGATAACATTTGCGTTGCTGAAACCCACGATATTAAAGAAATGAAACAAATAATCATATTTCCTATATCGATTAAGCTATCTTAAAATAAATAATTTATTTTCTATGCTTTGTTTAATGGCATGTTAAAGCAATGGGTCCCTTTCTGAAACGGCTAACATTAATATAATAAAATGAATATATTAAATAACATTAAATATTATAATAATATATTTTTATTGTTGTTGTAACTTTAAAATTTATATCTAATTTCATATATAACTTTTATTAATATTAAATAAAATTAATATTAATATAATTTTTCCACTTCAGATCTGGACGAGAATCGTATAGAGATAAGGCGATAGGTTACATGCAGTTCAAGAGAGAAGAAAATGTTTCTTGTAAAATGTAAAATATGTCAGAACATAAAATTACATCGAAAAACTATTAAGTTACTTAACGCTGAGATGCTTATAACTACTTGGTCAGCTGTGAGATCCTTTCAATACTTGAAAAAATATCTTAGTTCCATCATTATTAAGTACATGTAAGATGAATTAACAAATCCTAACATACCATTTTGAAATCTGATATGTCCCGTGTTATATTGTATATTCAATATTTCCACATAACCTGAAATGAACTTGGCATACAAAAAGATATGAATGTTTGGATAATTTTCTTTCAACTCTCCGAACAGAAAGAAACCACCCAGTTCTTCATTTTGGATCTTTCGGAACAAATATGACATGTTTCTCTAGTGTATTTATTGTCGTATTTGTACAGCTTGGCCCAATATACCATTTGTAAACAGCGTTATCCTTTATCGGCCAGATAACGCGTTATCAACTAAGAGACTCTGAGGCTGTCAGCTATCAGCAGTCGCGGTGTTTACTGAAACGTGACGTCACAGGAGAGAAGCTGCTTCATCCGACGTCGTAAAGTTTAAAAATTAATTGCAAGCAATTTTGAAATTTTTTATACAGTTTCATTTTGATGAAGACTATTTAAAACCGTTATAATTAAAAAAAAACAAACATGCATAATGCCTATTGGTATCAAGTTAGTGACGATAAGTAAAGGAAATTAGTATTTAATAACTTTTAATTCGTAATTATTTCACTCTTTTCTGAAGATCGACGCTATTTTGATAATGGCTCTGATAAATCAGAAATAAGTAAATCTTTTATTTAATGAACTAACAGGTGCCCGTTAATGCCGAAAGTCCGTTAAATGGAATATTACCAGAGCTAGATCGATATTTGAGATTTTGCTATATAAATTCGATTTCGAAAAAAAATTAGAGGTAATCAACGCACTATATCATGAAGTCGACCACCACTTACTTATGCAGTAATGGTATATACCATGGGAGAAAACGTACAACAGGTCGCGTTATCCTGTTGGAATATTCCGCCCGCAGTAAACATGTATAGGTGTGCCAGATCTGTAGTGAGAGACAAATGACAATATCGAGGGGGGGAGGGGAGGTGCCAAAAATCATACCCCAGCCATAATACTGCCAGAATCAGCTTGTCTTCTTAAAATTGCTGCGTAATTCTTTTCGGAGCTATCCCACAGAATGCGACAAACCGTTCATCCACTCGACGGAGCAAAAACATGACCCTTTACCATCATGATTGATCCAATTCCTGCAGTGCAATGTAAACTGTTGCCCGTTTCTGCCTATGTACTTTTATCATTATGGATGCAGTGAGTATCCGTCTGCTTTGTAGCTCTATACGCAAAAGGGTTCGTTCTAAATGTCCTTGTGAATATGTCTGGAAGCCTCATTTGACGGTGAGTTTCTCAATTGTTAGTGTCGGACGACCTGCATATAATTCATAGTAGACATTCAGTTCTTACATCAATGGCGCATGCTGCTCTGCAATTTCTACCCCGTTTATTCGTTTATTCGCATTTCGCCATTTGTCTAATCACGATACACTTCAATCACAACGACCTGTTCACAAATTTCGCAGTTTTGGAAATGCTAACACCCGTGGCCCGAAAAGTGATCATGGTCTCCTTTTGCAGAGGAGACGATCTCCTAGTGTCAATCAATAACATATCGACTCTCCAGATAAATGTTATCAGCTCGATTGGAAATCCAGAATTTTCGAGAATTTCTAATGTCGAATTTCGATATTCCCAGCAATGGTAATCCTTCTGTTATTTCAAGTCGATCTTCTGAGTTAATCGAGACTACCCACATTGTTGCAGTTAGCGAAAAGGAATATTTTAACTTTTAATTTTTGGTCACAACTTATTAACCCATGTGTAATGAGAAATTTATAGCTACAAAAATTTTTTTCTAATTTATGTAGTTGATCAAGAAAGCATAAAGTTATTTTTTAATTTAAAATAATATTTTTTAATTTAAAAGCTAATATTTGGCCTTTTAAATATGTTGGCAGCACGATGAAGAGGAGAATTCAGGCAATTTCGAAATTACTTGAGATATCGAAAAACGGACAGCATACTCGTAATCATCATGAAATTCTACATTAATATCAACAGCTTTGTAATATACAACAAGAAATTAAGCCTCCCGAGGAAGGTATAGGAAAGTAGCGGAAGCCCTGAATGCATCTATTTTTTATTCCTTCATCTGCACTTTTTAACCCCCCCCCCCATTTTTAAATCAAAAATTGATTTTTTCGTACCTTGTATTTAGAAAATATAAAAGAACCCTATCTTCTTTCGTTTCTCATCATTTTCGATCGAATGATATATCACACCCTGTATGTTGCCATAAAGTTCTAAAGACCAAGTGATTGCCACCCCCATAATTCGGCCCAAACTTTACGGTGATGTTGAACTTGCTTAGAGGAACCTGCATACCGAATTTCACTCCTTTATATGCAAAAATACGCGTAGACCTTTTGGTCCCCTCTGATTTCCACCCCCGAAACTCCGACCCCAGTGGGCCAATGAAAACCAAACTAAATAGTGAAGGTGCACATGCCCATAGTGAGCTACATTCCGAATTTCAACCTTTCATTTCAAAAACTGCGAAAATTATGAAGGAGACGGACGGACGGACAGACAGACGGACATTGTGAAAACAATAAGTAGCTCCATTCTTCCGCTACTTAATAAAAATTTATCGATTAGTAACAAAAAACAAAATAGGTGAAATACCTTAAAGGAACTCATCTAGCCTCGTTGCTTGTCGTATAATGTAGAGATGAAATGTCCTTTACATCCAAAAACAGTTACATAGGGGTCCTTAAAGCGAGAGGGTGTACTGTATATTTCCTCTTTAATTCTGAATAAATTTTATTAGCTTAAAGAACTGCGTATTGGTTGGCTATGATCTCCTAGTAGATATTCAACACTTGCTACTTTTTGCGGTTAATATTCAAAATTTATTTCGAAATATCCATGTTATAAAATTTGAATTCAGAATTTGAAATTTTATAATTTAACAGTAAATTTTACGAGGATTTGTTTAAAGTTTATCGCAGTGGTGTTCAACCGTTTTATCATAAAGGGCTACTTTCACCTTTAAGATGGTCTACTACGTGATATTAACCGTCGAGTTTCTGCACCCCCCCCCCCATTCTACAACTGATGATAGATCAATACAGTGGTAATTCGGGCCAATGCAAGCCTGATTGAACTTCACTGATTAAGCACAGATTAACTTTATCGAGATATCATTTTCGAGGATTTTTTTTTTTGATGAGCCTAAATATTTTTATATCAGTTCACCGTTTCTCTCATTTAATGTTTAAAAGTAATAATAAACAAACTTTTTATAATAATAATCTTAAATAAAATAAAAAAAGACATAAAAATAAATATCGGAGGAGGAGGATATCGCTAGAGAAATTTTTTTGTATGCGTCAGCGCTCTTTTCTTCCGCTGACGTCATTTTGCGGACGGACTTCTTGTTATGAATTCTCTTCCTTCTCACGATGGCGTCTGAGAGATAATTCTCTGGGATCATCATCCTTCGACGTCTTCCTTCAGAGATTTTAACACCTCAGCAGAACTCGTTTATAGTCCCCTAAGGATCGTCAGTCAGGAAATGATTTAGTGCTCGAGTCTCTCTCTGAGCGAGGCAAACTATCCATGACCAGAGCAACAAATCGAAACGAAGTCGAAATACTTGCTATGCCGGAAAATAATGACGTCGTAAGGCTGAGTTATTTGTTTTTTAGCGCTTATTTATACGACACTCTGCTTCCACGTTTGAAGAGAAATCTTGCATTAATTTCATAATTCGCGAAACGAAGCTGTCGGAAAGAATTAGCCAACGGTGACATTTAACTTCCTCTCTCCCTCACCCCTTTACCTTCGTCGCCATGAATAATTTAATTCAAGCATCGAAAAGAAAAGGTAAGTAATGTATATGTGTTGCAGAATTATCTCATTAAATGTTGCCGCTGGAGTCGCAAACGATCAATAAATAGCAAGCACCCACCGAAAAAAGGAAGAAAAAAACATCGCTCTTCCCGGCCTAGAATATATTCTCACAGAGTGAAAACTGATTTCCCAGGGGATGTGTCGCGCAAAAATTTTGACATCCACTGAAATTTATAGTTGCCTTACTTCTACTGAAGTTTTAAATAAATGGATCGCAAAGTTTTTCTTCATTCCGAATAATACATAGTTCATTACGGCCTGAAAAAAGAATCGCTACCGTTAATTAATTAAAGATAATTAATATTAAAATATAATTAACATGAATTATTGGCCACTATTACACATTTTAATGACTACCAGTTTAATTTATCTAAAAAATAATTCGCGAGATAAAAACACTTAAGTTTTGAATACTAAATAAATATACTGCATTGTTAGTCATTAATGTAAAAGGTTTTTTTTTTTTTGTTTTGTTTTTAATCAACACGAGAGTTAATGCCAGTTTTTAAAACAGGAAAATATATTAGTGTTCTGATTATTTATTCACAAATTGACATACTGTTCAAAAATTTAAACTATCAACTTATACTTTCACGGAATAGTACCGCAAAATGAAAATAGAAATGAAAATTCTATTTTATTAAAGCGCTAAGAATAATTTTTTCGAAATTTCGTTATGCTTCTGGGCATCAACAGTATCGCAATCCTGAAATGGACCACTGTCTGCATTCACGAAACACTTTGTTTTGAGCCTATTCGGCTTGGTAGCCCAGAGGTTTTCTAAAGTCCAGTCCCATTATCTATGAAATAAAAACGAAAAGCGCATGGTCAAGGTGGTATCAATCCGCTTGAAAAAGAAACTGAAACTATTCTATTGTATTTGAAAATTCCAACTAACGGAAAAATACACAACAATTTTTAATAAAAAGAAACATTTCACACACAAGCTGAATTTTATATATTGTATATCTCGTTAAGAGTAATCGAATAAGGACTTTTATAGGCACTTTACGAATAAGTAAGCTGTAAATTTAGCTTTCAGTTAAGAAATAACGGTATTAGCGAATTATATTTTCAAAATCAATCAGAACATGTTACAAATATAATAAGTTACTTTTAAATAACATTCATGATAATTTACAAAACAAATACCCGAAGAGCAACACTATTTCTTATGGTGAATTGGAGCAACACGGTGAAACGGTAAAACCAACGCATGCACATTTCGACTTTGTTTCATACTTACAAGGGAATCCCTCGAAGATGTATGTCACAGATTTCCACCAAATTGAAATATGTTATTCAATTGAAGCTACAATAGATGCTTGCAAAATAAGAGAGTGCGAAATTTTGTTTCTTTCAAAATAAACCATGAAAACGAAAAAAATTGAGCACACATAGCCGTACAAGGACTCCATTGTTAAAGCGATGTATTAATGCGCTTAACGGAACTTCTTTCTTCCACTACTCACAGCAATAAGCACGAATCCATTTCAGATGAAATAGACAGCAGCAAACGGCAATTGAATGGCTTCTCAAGTTCCTAAACAAACTTAGTTTTTAAAAATAGATTATTACAATTAGCTAATTGCCTTCCAGTACAAAATGTCTGTAGTAATTAATAACCATTTCCTTAATTTATTATTTCATTTTGTTAAGTAATTCGGTAATCAAACACGGGTCTGGCTTCATGTGCAACGTCAAGTAATACGTTGCATTGGTGAGGGGTATGTATCGCGGTGCTTTATAATTTTAAATAAAAATGTATTCATGGATGCCTACCTCATCTTATAAATTATTTCGAGACGGATAATTGTACAGCAAAATTAAGGTATTATGCTTAATAACAGTGCTCAACTGCAATTCTTTGGCGATCGCCGCTAACAAGTTTGCTTCCCCTCTTTCCGCCATGTTTGTTGAAATCTGCGCACTTCCGGAGCGCTTCACTGCCGCGTAACGCTATCGCTTCCACGGTGGGTTCTTGCGCGCAAAAAAAGGCTATGTGGGGTTCCCTTGTTAGTGAGGTATGGATGTTTGTTCGCAGGTCTTTGCCCCATTATATCCTATTCAACCATATCCAAATGCTCGTAAAAATATAGCATATTCTTAAAATCATACTGTCCTTATTTATGTTTGTAAATATTCGGAATTTTGTATTTTCGGAATCAGCTAGTCGAAAGTCCTATTTCGGAATAGGAATTTGTATTTATTGTTGCTGTCTCTTTAAGTCTTGCATACCTCAAAAATTTAAAATGAGTTAACCCATACATGAGAGTATGATTAGCCTATTCTACCATCCAACAGTATCGGTACTAGGATATTATGCATAAAAAAGTGAGGCGCCTAATTAAAAAAATGAGGCAATCCATGAAATTTACAAATCCCATTCTCTCAAAAAGGGGTAATTTTGGGATGTGCCATTGTTGCAGCGATATATGAAAATTAAGCCCTAATATTCGGCATTGTAATATACACTATGTGATCAAAAGTTTAGGACCACCAGCATTTCTGCGTCGCAGGCTTCAGGTAAAAGGAATTAGTAAGTGGTGCCCCCCCCCCCTTTTGCTCTAGTGACAGCCTCCACCCTCCAAAGTGTTTAGTGTTATTGAGATCAGGCCACTGGGCAGGCCAATCCATTTCTTCAACGCCACTGTCTTGAAACCAGCCGTGTATAGACCTTGCTTTATGGCAAGGAGCATTATCATGTTGATACAGAAAAGGTCCATTCCCGTGTTGTTCCCACAATGTTGGCAATGCACAATTGTCCAAGATTCTCGATAAGCAGCAGCATTCATCGTTCCTTTAACAGAAACAAGCTGTCTCAGTCCGAACTATGCAAAAGAGCTTATACCATGATGCCCCCTCCTCCAAGCATCAGGTATAGAACGAGGAGTCTGCAAGAAAATTTCACTGAAGCCATTACACCAAAAAGATGCTCTGCAAGATTCCTGAATCCGTTGTTGCAGATCGTGTTATATTATTTGTTGTGTAGCATAAACTTTGCCCTTGAGGCACCCCCACAAGTAAAAGTCAAGCGGCATAAGAACAAATGTTTGCAAGCTACAAACAATAAAAGATCCAATTTTATGGAGTTTTATGAAGCTAAAGTAAAGGAATATGAAGAGTGAAAATAACTGAGAATTAAAAAAAGTGGATTCCATAATCAAATTTTCTAAGAAATAATTATATTTCTCTATTGCAAAAATTTGCTTTTGGACTATTTTGAAAAATACATATTAAACGAGTTTTTAATAAATTTATTATTCTAATAAAAACATCAAAGGCATAATATAAAAATTTAATTTAAGAATAAATTTTACTTAGGAAATTTAAAAGCATAAATAACCCAATCGCGTGTTGAGCAGTAAACAGCATCTCTCGCCGTTCAAGTAAAGTGACGTCAAAACAAAATGAATCATGAGAAAGAGAACTTAAGCAACCAAAGCCACAATTTTATTTTATTTTTTGTCCATTTAACAATATCCATGCTATAAGTGGATGAATTCAATTTTAAATTCTATTAGGAACAATTAAAGGGACGAAAGTGTCGACTCACGGTCTTTCTTTAGCAGCTGGTGCCTCGCGAACTCATTACTTAGGCAAACACCGTCAGGTTGTACCCACCACCCAAGCCTTCGTCTTAATTTCAAATCTAATCGAAAATTAATGACAGGCAAAAAACAAAAGAAGAATTTGTTTAGAGAGAAAAAAGGAATTTCCAAAGCTGAATTCCATAAAAAAAAACTCTTAAAATTTTTAAGACCTTCGAATTTTAGAAATTCGTAATCTTATATTTGTTTACATTAGTTTGAATAAAGCAAAGCGATTTGCTGTTTATTAAAATTATTTAATTCCCTGTAACATAATGGATGGGGAATCCATAAAGGCTTATTGGATAAGGTATAAAAAATTCTGACAAAAATTAAAAATTAGAAAATCTAATAAAACAGAACATTAATAATAGCATTAATTTTTTCACATGAAATGAAAATTTGCATTAAGTAAAATGTATATTTTACATGGAACAACACATTTATTATTAAAATCTGTTTTCTCGTCCTTCGTTACCGTAACTAAATTAAATTGTTTTCTTTACATTCATCTCTCTCTTTAAAAAATTACAAGGAGCCTATAAAAAGTATCTTGGAAAAAAAAAGGACAACAACAATAATTGCAAGAATGTGCATAAATTTGCTTTCTTGCTGAGCCTCTCTTGGCTGCTAAAGTGCTGTCAACGGAGAAATGTTACGAATAATAAATGTTGTGCCTTGAACCGAAAATCGTGGGTTCAAAGTCGGCCGATGGTTTCGAAAATAATTCGAGGGCACATTCACAAAATGCCGCGCCTTCCTTGGAACAAGAAAGAAGTTCGAGGCAAACGAACTTAGTACAATTTCTTGCCTGTAGGGCTTGTTAAATTATAAATAAGTTAGTTTTTCATAATGGTTCTGAGCTGTAATAATTTTAAAAAGTAAATATATTTGCGAAAAAAAGAAAATTTCAAATATTTATTTCGAGTAATAAAAACTTTTTGTATATTTATATTTATAAAAATCTCGTATAAAATAGAAAAAATAAAAATGAAGCCAACAACAACAGTTGAATAAAAGATCCAAAGTAATTCCAAATGGTAAACCCCTACCTTAATTGAATTTGCATCTATGCTAAAAAAGCGCTAATCATGAAAGTTGATACACAGCATCAGCAATCTAAAATCCAAATATTATTGCAGGCGCTGCTTTATTGTACATAAATCAAAGTGAAGTAACTAATGAGATGATTACAAAAAAAAAAGTATTGGTGGAATGGTACAATGACTGGGAAGATACTCTTTTGTCATGAAAAAAAGGAAAAAATTAAAAAAGTGAGGGGGGGGGGGGTCATTAATTTTTCCAAAATGACTCATTAGAATCAAACAAACTCTTTACAAAAATTAAGTATCTCTTAATGAGATGAATCCGTACATGTCAAATTTATCGACTTTGGTTCGCTAATATGAATGCTACACCAATTTTTTTCATTTTTAGAAAAAAAAAAATCTCCAAAAACGGCTTAGCCAATTGTCATAAAAATACATCAAGGCAGTGTTTGAGATACTCTCTAAGTATGTAGCATATCATTTGCTATTACTACGAGAATTTCGGAGAATTTAGCTGCACAAAATTGTTGGCATATATAGGGACGGAAATTTTTTTTTCACAAATTCAACATACATACTGGGTATGTCGGAACTTCGTGTACAAAGTTGGAGGGGAGGTAGTACGGGTGATTCTAAGCAAAAAAGTTCATATGAACATGGGTCCGAATTTGAACGCTAACTGAGATATGAACAAAAATAAAAAAAAGCCCCCACCAAGATCAACAAGTTAATAACTCGGGTTCTGTAACATCTAGGATGATGAAACTTGGGAAAACAACAGAGCACATACAACTGTGTATACCGTTAAAGTTTGATCGAATTCCAACGAGTAGTTTCCGAGTTACGCAGTCAACATCGTAACACGTGCTGGTCAGTACTCGCAAGTGAGCACGGATTACGATGTTGGTAATGCGTAACTCGGAAACTACTCGTTAGAATCTATCCTATAGATAGGGATTCCATGTTGGTAAAGTAAGATATTGTATCATATAATGAATAACACATGCATACATTCTTCAATTTGATATAAATTCCTCATACTTGGATACATTCTTCAGAGATTCTTCAAAGACCTTCTCACTTCAAAAGATTCAGAATCGCTGTTTACAATGTGTGTACAGCTCACTGCAATGCTTCAACATTGTTTCAAGGTCGAATTACGTATAAGTTATAAAGGAAAATATAGACAATAAACTCGTAAATTATAAAATTGAATAGGAACCTTTACTCATAAAAACGCACTTTGATTTTAATTATATGCCCTTACAATAGTAAATTAAAAAATAATTTAAAAAGTTTAATTTGAAGAGATTTAAAAAAGCGGAAGGGATAAAAAAACAAACTTTCAAGCTGTCAGCCCAATCTGTTCCTATTTTTACCCAACCGATTTCTTTTTCATATTTTTTAATTGCAGTCTTTTATTTGAATCTATTTGCATTCCACTTCAGCCTTTTACAGTCTTCTTATTCTTTTTCTTTTGTTTCGTCCAGTCTTCTAAGCGTGGCTTTTTTTCTTTACGTCATAGCCTCTTAAAAGAATACGATGGAGGAGAAAAGCAAATCACCGGGAATGGAGTCGGAGGCAGAAGAGACAAACGGCCATCATTAAGGAGGGGTTTCGTCGCCTTCCAATGAGCAAAACCTTCCATTTCACTCGCTGACGTCAGGATTTCCGCAGTTTTAAAATTCTCATCCCCGCCTCTAACACGATAGTCGGTTCAACGGACTTGAGAGAGAAAATAGGCAAAGAGAAGGGCAATGGAAGAAGGGATAGGGGAGGGAGGGAGGTTGATCCGAAGAAACTGTCTCTTACGCGGGAAGTGAACCCCAAATCCTGACGGGTCTTTGCATCAACAATCAGGGTCACGTGATGGATAGCTGAAATTGAGTTGCTGCCAAAAGAGTCTCTTCCAAGTCCTAGCACGTGTTCGAAAAAGCTTCTGGATGTGACAATTGCTTTTTCAAAGTGCCGAAAGAAATAAAAAAAGAAAGAAAAGAGAGAAGAAGACAGAAGGCAAGAAAGAGAACAAGAGAAATCGGTGTCGGTAACAGATCGCTGAGAGAATGGTTTTAAATTTTCGAGCGAAATTCTTCCGTGTTAGAAATCCCAACAGAACTTTACGCCTTCTCATTAAAGAAGTATTTTCCTTCTTAGATCATCTGAAGCCATTTCGCTTCCTCATCACGCCTTGCAGATGCTTTCAACTGCCAAGCAATCACTGCCAAAATGACATCCCCCTCCTCCTCTTCTCTCCAACTACAAAAGAATAAAATTCGCAACCTCTTATCATATTTAAACGTTCCTTCCATGTCCTCCTCCCCCTGGTTTTCTGTTATCATTAATAATAATAATATTACTTAGTCTCGAGTCAAATACACGTAGACCATGTAGAATCCTTACCGGACATTATTTCGTCTATTGTTAATTCATATGCAAAGCTAATGGAAATTAATGCTGTAAGCTTAGTTTAAAATTATTGTTTCATTAATTCTCTTTTAGGAAGAAAAATTAAAAAAAATATTTAGTCTTCATTCTTCTTTGTTAATTTCAAAGATCAATAAAATATTATAAAGTTTGGGTAAGATGGTAAAAAGTGGCCCCCGGGCGAAATGTCTTAAAAATATTTGTGCAATGTTTCTAACATTAAAATATTATTTTGGCGCGGCTCAAAGCCAAACGTGTTCTGGTCATTTATAATTTTTTTGACCTATTTATGTTTATAAAGTCTTCTTTTAACAATGATGCCAATATATAAGATGTTTATATGTTACAAATTAATTTTTTTTGTGGATTTTTGATACCAAATTCAAATTTAAAATGTTATTGAAAGTTTTAGTAATTTTTTCACCAATTTCTAATCGAGTTGGAACCTTAAAAAAATTATCTAATTAAGCCACCTAATCGTAGATTACGTCAGAATTTTTTCCGTAATTTTTTGAGTATGCGCCATATTGAAAAAATTAAAAAACTGCCTTAGCGGGCCGCATCAAACTAAATATCGAAAGTTGGTTACGCAACGCAAAACAAATTATGAAATTAATCCGCGTTATGAAATTATAAAAGTTCTAACAATAATAATACCAAGCAATAGTTTTGTTAATATCAAGATACGTTACGGTTTCTTTGTTTAAACCTATTTAAAAAGCTTTAGTTTTTTGTGGAAATTTCAAATCATATTATCACGTGTCCTTACAGCCGGAAGTTTGTTTCATTTTAAAATTAGATAACTGCTCCGACAACAAATCCCTAATAAATGCCATTTATTAGTTTAATTGCATATATGACAGAATCAAATTCCGGCAACATAATTTAGGGCAATTCGGATGAAAGAATTAATATCATCACAGAATCCGATCTTCGATATAAATTCCAGCATTCATTTCCACGCTTGTACGGTTTCGCGACGGAAATTCTGCTTGCCATCAACACCTTCTGTCGTAATACCGGAATAATTGCCAAAACTGTGGATACCGACGTATAAATAATGGAAAAAACGAAAACACTAATCCACAACAATTCTTTTTATTTCCTCAGATGCGCATTTCGGATTTCACAAATCCTTCATGAGTGAGTTTCGGATTTCACAAAGACTCACCGATGAAGGATTTGTGAAATCCGAAATGCGCATCTGAGGAAATAAAAAGAATTGATGTGGATTAGTGTTTTCGTTTTTTTCCACTATTTATACCTTCTGTCGTTGTGTGAATCGAACTTTATCTTATCTTAGCAGCGTGCTAAGGTAAAAATATTTAATTTCATGAGACGCCCTGATATAATTTTTAATTTTTTTCAATATGTCGCTACACTAAAAAATTATGAAAAAAAATCTATAATAGTCTATGATTGTGTGGCTTAATTTGGGAATTTTTTTCAAAATTCCGTCACTATTAGAAATTGATGAAATAAAGTATTGAAATTTTCAATAATTTTTTTAAAATTAAAATTCAATAGTACAAAAAAATATTTTATAATGTATAAACATCTGTTGTATTAGCATATTTTTTATAACAAGAATTTATAAGCATAAACGGGTAAAAAAAATTAAAATGGCAAAAAATCGTTTTCGGCTATATAGAAAAAGGGGAGGGGGAAAAGGCTAATTCTTTTTTTAGGGTTAGAAATATAGCAAAGTTACTTTTAAGTCATTTAATGCGATGGCACTTTTTGCCATCTTACCCAACTGCAGTCTTTCTTCTTCAAGATCTGGAGAAAATTATTTGCATTATTAAAATACTCGACTAAATACTGTATAATTTTATTAATGAAACGCATGTACCATAAATCTCTGAAATAATAACCACTGACTTTCCTGGAAAAGGATTGTTTGTTTATGCAATTTTTATACGATAAAATATGTTTTTATTTTAGGCAAATATTATTTCGTCCATTATTAAAATAGTCTCCACTCATATTTTCAGTCATGTTGCATCAATACTCTACAGTTGATGGTGAGGAAGTCAGAATATAAAATCAGGTAAATTAGTTTGTAAGCATTTATTTATTTATTTATTGCAAGCAACAGGCTAGAAATGCCCAAGGACAGCTTACAGGAAAACAAAAATAAGAACAAACAATTGAAAACATCAAAAATCAAATATAAGAACAAAAATTGAAACATCAAAACAAAAAATAAGCATCATTAATATCAAAAGAGTTTACATGTTCATAAATTATAACTTTAAATTCATTATAATTTAAAAAGTTAATATCAATTAAATTTGAGAATATATTGCCTAATTTACATAATCGATTGAAAGGGAGATTGCTTGTAATACATTTCTTAGTCAGTGGTAAATAAAATATATCAGTGTTTCTTGAGTTTAGTTTGGGAATGCGTAGTTTTATGAACTCGAGAAATCTAACAGAATAGGTTATATGATTATATAATTTGAATAAGCAGCAGGCGTCGAGATAAATACGCCTGTTAAGTAGCGTTTCACAACGAAAGTGATCTCTGAGGTAAGAGTTTGTAGCATATAAATTTTCATTAAAAAATTTATGATTTGATAAGTGAAGAAGGGAGCGTAGAAAGTCAGTTTGAACTTTCTCAAGCCGCCGCTGTAACGTAACATTGTACGGAGACCAGATGGTCGAAGCATACTCTAAGCCGGGTCTTACGAGGGAGTTGAATAAGAAAATAGAAAATTCTGTGCTATTGAAACGTGTGGAGTTGCGAATAATGAAATAAGAGATTCTATAGGCTTTAGAGATAATGTGGTTTATATGGTCGGTGAAAGACAGGTTGTACTTAAAAAAGACCCCTAGATCCTTTGTGGTAGTTTGTTTCTCAAGAGAAGAACCATTAAGGGTGTACGAGAAGCTATGAAGAGAATGTTTCAGTGAGTAAGTGACCGAGTGACACTTTTCATTAGTGTACATTTTATTTTCGATACACCAAGAACTAATAGAGTATAGATCTAGTTGCAAATCAAAGCAGTCAAGAGGGGTACGAATAATTTTGCCCATTTTGATGTCATCTGCGAACAAAAACAAAGAGGATGATTTTACTACATCTTGTAAGTCATTAATGAACAGGAGAAATAATAATGGTCCTAAGATTGAACCCTGGGGCACTCCTGAGGAGGATATGAAGCTTTTGGAGTTAGTGCCATTTATGACAACATAGTTTGTTCGATCAGTAAGGTATGAGCATAACCATTTGACAAGCGAGAGATGCAATCCAAATTGTAAAAGTTTTTTAATAAGGAGGAAATGGTCCACCTTGTCAAACGCCTTCTCAAAATCGATGTATATTAGGTCAACCTGACAGTTTTGGGCAATCCCATCACCAATGAGATGTATACAATCCATGAGGTTCGATTGAGTTGATCTACCATTCATGAAGCCATACTGGTAGGGAGAAATATGGGGTGAGACAGTGGGATAGATTCTTTGATAGACTGCATATTCAAAACTTTTTGTTGGAAAACAAAGTATAGAAATGGGGCGGTAATTTTTGATGTTGTTTGAATCACCTTAGTTTTTGTACAAAGGAACAACTTTGGTATTTTTCCATAACTGAGGAAAAGTGCCGGTTTTGATTGAAAAATTGAAGATGTGTTTTAGAGGGCAGATGAGAAAAGCACTGCAGGCTTTATAGATGTAGGAGGGAATGCCATCTGAACCGATGGAGATTGTGTTTTTAACTTGGGTGATGGCTGTATGAATTTCAGACAATGAGAATTCGGTGAGAGGTCCTGGTGATTCCACCCTGTCATTCAGAATATAATTGCGTGGGAAGACTTCCTCAAAGCATTTTGAGTTATCAATGGTAGAGGGATTGAATACCGAGTTAAAGTTGTTTGCAAAGCCATTTGCAATCTCTTCCGCGGAGTTCAAGCATTCACCATTTAAGAACATTTTGTTTTTAAAGCTTGCATTATTGGAGCATGATTGCAGTGCCAGGATCAGACGAGTTTATTTGTGAGCATGATCGAACATAACCGGCTGAATTCGTTTCATATTGCTGTGAACGTGAAAGGGCAAAAAGAAGAGAGTAAACGACTTTAAAGAGGTGTTACTGTTGATTGTCACATTGGAGGTACGTCTGTTCGGAAAATTTCGGATAAACTATCATATCCACCGTGAACTATTTTTGGTATTCTGAGGATATGGAAATACTGTGTGTCTCAAAAGTCGGGTGCCAAAATGGATTAATTGGTTGCTTTGATTATGTAGGTGAAACAGTAAAGTAGAGGAATAATGCTGACACCGGAACAACATGTAAAGCTGATACTTCTTTGTGTACCCGGCAAAGGATATGCTTTCAACTTGATGAAGCAATATCACATTATGCACTAAGCAACACGTTTCCGGACCATTGGATTGCGCGAGATGCCCCAATCAGTTGGCATCCACGTTCACCAGATCTTACACCACTTGACTTTTTCCTTTGGGGCTACGTGAAACAGCAGGTGTTTCAGTCACAGCCCGAAAATTTGGAAGACTTAAAGGAAAGAATCACCAATACCCCACACAGTATTCCACCAGCTACACTTTTACGCGTGACAGAAGAAAATTTGGATCGTGTGAGACATTGCCTTCGAGTACATGGTGCACATTTGGAACATGAACGATAAGCTTGCGAAACCGTGTGAACATAAAGCCAATATACATAAACTTTTCATATGGCACGCGACTTTTGAGACACACGGTAGATAGCCATCGAAATACGATTCCCGTTCTACGGACGTCCCATAAGATGCGTCCTAGGCGACCGAGGATTGCTGAAACAGGAGGCGCATAATATCCAAGAACAGAAGAAAACCACGTCAACAGTAACTTCCAATAGGCCACAAGAATCACGATGTATGACAAATCATAAAAAGAACTGCATTCCCTCGGGACCGCACACAAAACTAGCATCTCACCACCAGACAAATCAGCCAGATTCCAATACGTTTTGAACATCGAAACTGGAGTGATACATCGACGAAAGATGTTATGGAGTAACAAGTTCGATTACACTCTGGACTAGTCCGATTAATGTCTATGGGAATGGCAAATGTCAGACGAATATCTTTTCAAGAGTCATCATAGCACGATGGACTCTGATGGCTAACTACATGAATAATTTAGATAATCAAGCACCTCTTATGCTGTGTCGGTTTTTGGAAACCAGGGTATCTTTTTTTCAAAGATCATACTGCGCTGTCACATATTTCCAACTTTTGTCAAGGAGTCGCATAATGACATGGACGTCAAACATTTACGAACGTTTGTGGGATGCATCGAGGGTCAGGCAGCCACGTCCATTCACTTGAGGGAGAAATGAATTCAAACACTCGTGGCTTATTATCGCATCCTTGATGAAAACAAGCCCAGAAGCGCGAAAGTGGACATTCAAGTATTAGAGAAGGTATAGGAGCAATTTTTTCAAAATTTTCCATTATCCAGCCGATTATTTAAGGACAGAGTATAATCCACTGAATTCAGTAGAAGTCCCTAGGAGAGGGAAAGGTGGATTTAGTTCTATATCCTCACTTTACTCGCTCAAACCATCCTAATTCAGAAAAACAAGAGTTTAGCCCCCACGTGTTCTAAGGCTATCAAGAGAAAAACAATGACACGCTCTTGTATAAGCACATTCTAAGTTAAGTGGAAAAGTTGATACAGCCGAGCTAAGACCTTGATGGTCATATTTCTGAAAACAGAATTTGAAAAATTTAATCCGTTTTCAAACGGCGGACGGCCGGCAGGATAAACGTTCATTTTTATAAGTAGATTTTTGCTAAAGCTCCTAATAAACAAGTACTCTTCATTCTGTGAGTTTCCTTACATTTACTCTTTTGAAGAGCGTGCATATTCCATTGTTAAGACTTCTTTCACGGTTAATTGGCAATGAAGCATACTAAACGCCATTGATAGTCTTCATTGATAATCTTCCTACATAGTGTGCTATCGAAAATTTAATTAGCTTCATACTCTTCAGAAATATTAATGTAATCTAACTTTAATGACATTTGAAAGGATTATCAGATTTCGTCCAAATATAATTTGTTCCTGTCCAAGATTAATTAAGAGTAATTTTTAATTTTAAATTTTCTAAAATGTGTTGTCATTGAAATCATTCAGTTAAATTAAGTAATGATCTTTTACCTAGTTAATATTTTATAAGATTGACAAAACACGCCAAAATTTTTTAATCATTAAAAATTTATTCATTACAAATATCAAATTTACTCATATCAAAACTTGAGCACATTAATTTGACGACTGTTAGAGAGAGGATAGTGTAGGCAATAAAAGATAAACGAACCAAAACAATAAAAACCATTCAAGAAATGAAACAGAGAATTAGCGAAACAGCATTACTATGCAAATTATTAAAACACATAAGAATAAAAATATAGGATTATTTAAATTGGTCGAAATAGCTACACCCCTCAAATAACTTGATAACTCTCCTAGAATTTAAAAAAATCTGTTATTGCAAATAGACTGGAAGATCTGTTGCTGACCTCTCCGATTACTTGATATGCAAATTAGGACATATACAAAAGTTATCTCATAAACCGTAACAGATAGGAATCATTTTCCAATTACAAACTTGTTCCACATACAATAGGAAACAATAGATTGGCTGAATAGATCACTCAAACATAAAGTGGAAACATTTCTACATGTTTGGATATCTGTCCAGATATAGCCGAGCTGCAGTAGCAACATTCTTATTAGCAACACCATAACATATACCATGTCAGCCATTTCCTTCACCTGCAAAATTAATCTGATTTATTTTTTATTGATCTGACATACAAAAACCATAAATATACGAAATGTGTTAGAAGAATTTCGTAAGTTTAATGCTTGTGTGTGTGTGTGCGTAATTCTTATTTGATATGATAATAAAATACAATTTCTTTGCAATCAATGTAAAAAATTTAACAACACAAGATTTTGTGTGATTTTGCAGAACTGCAGTTATTACAACAACACTTACCTCCAGTTGTGGACAAGAGGTTTTCGTCTTATTGATTAACACTTACCTCGTTGTCGGAAACATGTTTGGAGTCACAGTTATTATGAACATTTAACAGTATAATGGTATAATGACAAATCTGTGGACGATTGATACTAACAAACTAAATATGAACAGAAATCACAAATCCTTAGACGACTTTATGATCAATTCTAAGATCTACCACATGAAGATCCAAGCATACACATTGAAAGAAGATACTCCTGCAGTTGCTCAAGTTACATCTCTTATGATGGAGATAGTTTTAGGGCTATGGAGGAACATTGAGGACTATCCCTGGCATGCAAATTACTTTATTAATCTGAAATGTACGTTACGTTAAACTGGAACACCTAGATTTCGGCTGGGGATTTTAAATTTGTATATTATTTTGAAATGTACGTTAAAGTGTGGTACGTTGTAACGGAATTTTACTCTATGTCCCTGTTGAGTTTATGAATATGAACAAATATCTCTTTTCTGAGGAGTCCTAATGAGAAGACATTAGTCAATGGATTGCATCTGTAGTCAATTATCTGTTCTGCACTTTCTTCCATCATTGCATTATGAAATCATCTTATAATAAATATATTCAACTTATAATTGAATAGGTGAGTAGAAATACAATACTAGTCCAAAAAATCATTTTGAGACATTGCAAATATAACAAATACAGTCGATATTATCTTAATGGAATCTTTTTAAAATTGTTAGCCAGACCCATAACAACGTCCTTATTTGCGTAATTGTTTTTTAGCATTTGTCAAAAATTTTAAATAAAATATTAATTATTGCTGGATATGTACTCTTTTTCCACTTAAGTTCGCTTAATTAAATTTTCACTACTAACAATAAGACTGCAATATAGAAACAATATTTATGAAAGTACATTAAATATCCTTGATATTAAACAATGCTGTAGAAAAATTTATTTAGTACGCAAATAAACATCGGGGCACACAAAACGTGAAAAAAATTCAATAAACACAAAATGTTTCAAAATTTACACGTCGCCATCTTCCCCCGTGGTTTTCCAGGTATATATTCAATTATACATGTAGAATGCTAATGGTTCATTAGGCAAATACTTGATCAACTTGACGATGTCTTGAATTTTTTTTTTGTTAATTGCTACAAGTTCTGTGTAGGCTTGGTTTAACGGTAAGGTTTGGCTGGCTTTGTTTATGACCATCTTGAATGTTCTAGTGTTAAATCCATCGATGAAATCGTATGTTTTAACTTAAGCTGGCATTGCACTGTGGTATACAAACATTCTCTACTCAGATACAGTAAATGTCTCCTTATCGTCCTTATTTATTGATCCACTTGTTTTCTTGTAAACAGTAGGCCACCAGTTCTTAAAGTTTATTATATATTCAAGAGTTACTGTTTTCACTGTAAACAGTTTGTTTTTCCTACTCGTAATGATCATGTCTTCATATTGTAAGTGAGAGAAAAAACAGTATTAGTCCAGGACAAATACTGTTTTGCCACTCATTTAACGCAATGCCTATCTGATATAACGTAAGAGGTCTTGAAAATTGTTCTATTCTCATTACAACGTGTAGTTCTACAATGGGTGAATTTGGACTAGTACTGTCTTTCTACTCACCTATTCAATTAATGTTCTTAACAATTTTATTTCTTTTATTATTGTTAAGGATAAAAAGTTGATATTCTGATAATAATATTTAACTTATTACCATTGTTCTTATTTTTTGGAAAGGTAACTCAAGAAATAAATCGCTAAAAAATTGTACTTGAATATCTGAATAAGACCAGAAATACTTAACTTCTAGATTTTTAAGTAACTCTTAGATATATTTGCTTTCATTTCTAAGTTTTATATTGATAAATATATTGTGATAACTGAAAAATTTGGAGTGTCCTTTGTATATTAAGTTGCTTCGTACTTAAATTGCCTGAAAATAGAAGAAAAATTTCATAATTATATATCCTGATCCTTGCATTGTTGAGAGACTGAATATAATATTCCGAATTGTTATTATATTTGTAATTGTTTTGGTATAAGCCCATCTTCATGAATTTCGTCAGTCCCCCTATCTCCCCCTATCTATTTACCATGGGAGAGTCGATTTTTGTACCAATTATCGAAATAGTCCTGAATTCCTCTTTTCGTAATCTCCTTAAGTGCACTCAGTGTAGCACTCTTCGCCTCTTCTGCTGATTCGATACGGTGACTTTTCATCAAGGTCTTAAATTTCGGCAACAGATAAAAACCTGCAGAGGTGAGCGAGATCAGGAGATAAGGGAGCCAGACATTTATTGACCGAATGCAGTTGATGTGTCACCTTAAACTTCGATTACGATATGAACACTGCACTGATGAGTTCTATAGGCTGTTGCATAGACTGTGGTTCTGCTTTAATTGCACATACAATGAAATCAATCAATAAGTAGGAAATCTGGATAATTAAATGCAGAAGTCAAAAAATTTAATAAACTCATTGTGATAAACATGATAGAATAGGAGGATAGGGAAGATGTCCTGTCTTCTCGTCAAAAATTGCTCTCTGCCCTACGGAAGTTATTCGCATTCGCTGCTTGAGTCGGATAATGTTTTCATTAAAATTCAATTTAACTGTGATGAGAGAGTAATTGAATCTTAGTAATTATTATTAATTCGCGAACAAGGCCAACAGTGGCTTTTATTAACGCATCAATTACACGCGCATTAAAATAAATCTCCCATCTTAAATCCATTACGCAATGGAAAGATGAGACATGAAGATTAAATCTTTTTTTTTTCTTTTTTTCGTATTTCACAATCCAATAAGAATTCCATTTCCTCGGTTTGAATCCCTGTCTTAAGTGATAATATCTTGCTTTACGAAAGGGGTAAAAATAGAAAGATGAAAAGCGAAAGAGAGACTATGAAATAAGAGCCTGCGAATTCGTTCGTGTATATGAACGTGAGACCATCTTTTATTGGACTAACCCTTCCTTTTTTTTTCTCCGGGTAAGTGCGCCTGCAAATAGGCGTTGAAATATCTAATCTCAATTGGGGCCGAACTATTAGCCTTTTAAGTTACACGTGTTTCTTTAAGAGGGAGGGTATGGTGAAGAAGTTTGAAGGGAAAGAAAGGAATGAGAACGAGAGAGAAGAGAGTTGGCAATCGGAATGCAGCACGTAGATCGGTAGCTATCACGCTGCGCACACCGACGGCGTGGACGTGCTGACAGCTGATGTTCCCTATCTTATGATAGTTCCCCTAGCAGGGAGCCTTCGCCACGCAGCCAGGAAAGCTGACTGTGTTAAATGGAAAGGAAAGTTTTTCAAAAATATATATATATAGTGAGAGAGAGAGAGAGAAAAAAGAAAAAAATCAGTTTTATCAGTAGAAATGAATAAAAAAAAACACCATCTTCCTCCTCTGACTTTCTCCTCGGCGCGTTTTATTTACATTCAATTCTTAGGAAGGCAGAATTAAACGTTTTAAAAATGAAAAAGCGTTTTCATATGGGCTGCAGACAGAGGATAAGAGAAAGCACGAACCTTAAAAAAAAACACCACAAGTTCAACATGATCCGTCAGCAGAATATTATTTTATTATTTTATTTTTTATTTAATATTCTTACCATCATGATCTTAAACATGGGGTGGTAAAGAAATATGTAAAAGACGAAAGGCAAATGCGTCTTGAAGGTTGAAAGGAAGTGAACAAAGAAAACAGCAATAAGACGAATGGCAGTTGGATGGAGAGTAACAAATTTAAAAAAGGAAGAAAAAAAAAAGATGGAGGAAATGTAAATTTTAAAAATAACATCATCTTTTTTTAAAAATAAGGAATTTTTATTGCTGAGAGGAAATTTATTTTATTAAAAAAATCACAAGATATGAAATAATAGAAATATTATTATAGAAAGAAGGAATAGAATCGCATTATTAAACTAACTTGCGTTGGAGTAATTAATTGTTTTCATAAATAATAAGGACGACAAAACACTCATAAGCTTCATTCGAATGGACAAGATATTCATGGCTGCCTTACAGCACATCCGTTTTTCTGTTTATCCTGGACATTTTTCATAAGAAGCCTCCAGCAGGAACAAAAGAAAGTGAAAACACCCTTTTAATATCGACTGTTATATACTTTGATCTAGTGGATTAAGAGCTATTTTTGAGCCAGAAATTATGAAATTTGTTAAGACTTGCGAAGAACTCAAGAAACAACTTTTAGAGCATTTATTAAATTTTTGATGTTTCCAGTTTTCCATGGACGGAGATGATAACTAATCACACTTCTTCTCCTATTTGGAACTTGATAAGAATACCATCAACACAACTATTGGTAAAATTGACATTTTATAAACAAATAAATTATGAATGGATTTATATATAATGATTATGGATTAAATATTCATTTGAATAAGTGCTAACCATGCAATATTATTTTCTATACAGGGTGAGGCAGTAATCTTGAGACAACTGAATATCTCGGAAACTAAGCATTGTACGAAAAAAAATGTCCAAAATCAAAAGTGAATTATTTCGCGGGGGATATTCACTAGTTAAAAAATACCCCCCCCCCTTGTGTGGGGGGCTGGGGGGAGGGGATAACTTTGAAATTTAAATAGGAACCCCTATTTTTAATAATATATTCAGATTGTATACAATATTCGAGAAATGTTTTATTCTTGGTGTTTTTTCAATTGATCCAACCCTTTAGGAGATAGAGGCCCTCAAAGTGTGGAACTTTTAAAGTTTTTAACCCAATTTATCGATGAAGACTAAGAGATAGAGAGTGGGTCTTACAGACATTCCTATTCTACTTTTTAATGGTCTTTAAGAATAAGAAACCAGAATTTCAAAAATTCAAAATTTTTTAGTGCACAAGTAAACTTTTGGGGGCAGCAGTCCTATGGAGACACGAGTCTATGCGTGTGTTTTGAAAAATATTGGATTTTTGAAATTCTGA